>JAMAKE010000248.1:0-20568 GCA_023628695.1 Nectriaceae sp. PG4201
CTTATTATTTATTATTATTATAATTTAATATTATCTTGCAACTTAATATTAAGATTATAACTTCTTAAGTAATTAAGTTATCTTAATAACTTAAAATAGCTAAATTAATAATAAGATAGGCCTTAAGTAGCTAAAGTACTTTAATTAATATATAAAGACTTAATTAAATAGTTCTTATTATCTCTTAATCCTTAATAAGCATAAGAGCTATTATTTAATTAAATTTAAGGACTTTTGCAAGAAATATAAGATTATAATACTTTATATGCCCTCTTATTTATTATACTTACTTTAGCCTCTTAATATAGCTTACTTTAAGCTACTTAAGTAAGCATATAATAAGTAAATAAAGTATTTAATTTAAAGCTTTATAACTTATATCTTAAAGATTAAGTTCTTCTTAGCATTTTATGCTGCCTTTTAAGCCTTCTTTATAAAGAAAAATATTAAGAGAGAGTTTAAAGAGGCTAAGCTTATTTCTCTTAACTTAAAATCTATTATTTAAAAGCTTAATATTTAGCTATAGACCTTAATACTTACCTTAAAGGAGCTTAGCCTCCTTAACCCTTAAGTCTCTTTAATGCTAAAGATAATAACTAAGGCTAGCTCTTAATTAAAATACTTAAGAAGGCAAATTAATAGATATTAAAGTAGCTTCTTAGCTTCTATTTTAAAGGCCTTAAGCTCTCTTACTAAGGGAATAGAAGTTATAATGCATTAAGTAGCTCTATTAAAGTCTAAGAATTAAATTCTTTAGTAAGTAAATATAACCCTTAATAAGAGATATAAAGCAAAGTAAACTTTGCTATAAAATAAAGAGAAGATAATTATATAAGAAGGAAGAGATGCAATTAATTAAATAGTTCTTAATATAAAGAGAGAAGTTAAATTGCTTAAAAATTAAGAGATAGTAAGAGAAATATAATTAAGGGAAAGGCATTATAAGATTTATTGCTAGCTTAGTTATAACTTAAGGACTTATAAGATAATAATTAAGATCTTTAAAGAAGAAGATAATAATTAATTTTAATTAGTTAAATAGTTATTTATATTTTTATTAAGGTTTTTAATTAAAGGGTTAAAAATTTCCTATTACTTATTTAAATTTATTACTTACTTATAATATATATTATAATAAGCTTAATTAAACTATAACTTTATAGTTTAATAATCTTTAAACTATAAAGAACTTATTAAGGCTTAACTTATCTTCTTTAGCAAGAGAATAATATAGCTTTATAATAAACTTATAAAGTTTAAAAGCTTAATATTAACTTAACTTTATATAAGCTAGCTAAGACTTTAAAAGTTTCTCTTTAAAAGAGATATTTTTAATATATAAATATTATATTATTATTATAAGATTATTATTAAAACTATTAATATACTTAATAAGTAAGTGTCTTAATAGATTATGCATTTAAAAATTATAAACTATAAATTTCTAAAAACTACTATAAAATAGCTATAAATCTAAAAAAGTATTTTTATAAATTTAACTAAAAAAGTTATAAGCTTATAGTTTTCCTAGATTTTTAAAAAATCCTTTTAATTTTTAAAAAATAAAATATATAAAAAAAAAAATATAAATAAGAAATTCTTAAATAACTTATTAATTGGTTTTTTTAAAAATCTTAAAAAATGAAATCGATAGTTTAGAATTTTTATTAAATCTTATTATAAACTTTTAGCTTATAAGAATTTAAATTAAATTTTCTAAAACTTTTTAAAGTAATTTTAAATTTAAGTAAGATTTATATTATAAAGTAAAAGTAAGACACTTACTTTTTTAAGACACTTACTTATTAAGTATATTAACTATATTATTATTTAATGCCCCTTATATATAACTTAATATATAATCTTAATAAGCTTATTATAATCTTAATAAGACCTTAGCTATTAACTCTTTACTCTTAAGTTAATATATACTTTAACTTATTAATTCTTATGCTTATAAATAATCTTATAATTTAATCTTGCTCTTTAACTATAAGAAGCTTAAAGAACTGCATTAAATCTCTTATAAGGTTTTAATTAATCTTTAACTTTAACTTATTATATCTCCTTAAGAGCTTTAGCTCTCTCCTTTTAAGAGACTAAGAAATATCTCTTACTTCTTTATATTAAGAAAGTATTAAGAATATATTAAAGTTAATATAACCCTTTTACCTTACTTTATATACTTTTAAGCTACTTACTTAAACTAAGAAGGCTTTTAAAGATAACTTTAGTTTTAATATTAAAATTACTTCTTATAACTTTATAGCTATAATATAAAAGGCCCTTATTAAGCTTAATATAAAAGAATAAGGGTTTTTCTTTAGCTTATTAATATAGTTTTTCCTTTATCTCTATAAATTAAAAGCATTATTTATTTATATAAGTTTATAAAGTATTAATAATAATAATAATTAATTAATTAATTATATTTTAATTAAGATTATTAGCTAAAAAGTTAAAATTTTTAAGCTATATACTTAAGCAAGCTATATATTTATAATATATATTACTCTCTTATTTATTATATTTACTTTAGCCTCTTAATATTACTTACTTTAAGCTACTTAAGTAAATATATAATAAATAAATAAAATATTAAATTTAAAGCTTTATAACTTATATTTTAAAGATTAAGTTCTTCTTAATATTTTATATTATCTTTTAAGCCTCCCTTATAAAGAGAAATATTAAAAGAGATTTTAAAGAGGCTAAGCTTATTCCTCTTAACTTAAAATTTATTATTTAAAAGCTTAATATTTAGCTATAAACTTTAATACTTATTAATAAGAAGCTTAGCCTTCTTAACCCTTAAGTCTCTTTAATGCTAAAGATAATAATTAAGGCTAGCTCTTAAATAAAATACCTAAGAAGGCAAATTAATAAATATTAAAGCAGCTCCTTAGCCTCTATTTTAAAGGCTTTAAGCTCTCTTATTAAGGGGATAGAAGCTATAATATATTAAGTTGCCCTATTAAAGTCTAAGCACTAGATCCTTCAATAGGCAAATATAACCCTTAGCAGGAGGCATAAGGCAAAGCGGACCTAGCTATAGGATAAAGGGAAGATAACTATATAGGAAGGAAGAGATGCAATTAATTAAATAGTCCTTAATATAGAAGGAGAAGCTAGATTATCAAGGAATAAAGGCTAGAGAAGGGAGGCATAATCGAGGGAAAGGCGCTATAGGCTCTGCCGCTAGCCTAGTTATAACTCGAGGACCTATGAGATAGTGATTGAGACCTCTAAAGAAGAGGCAAGCGATTAGTTTGAATTAATTGGATAGTTAGTTATATTTTTATTAAGATTTCTAGTTAGAAGGTATAGGAAAGTGCGCCGTAAGCCTAGGTGCGCCGCAAGCTTATGATTTATATTATAACGTGTTTGATAAACGAGTGATGCAAATAAGCAAGCGACGCACTTAACTTTACACCTTAAATTAAGATTTTTAAAAATTAATTAAAAATCTAAACTAAGCTTAAAATGGATAAAACTTTAAAATTAGCTTAAGAATATAAAATATAAACTATATAAAAATTCATAAAATTTATATACTATTAATAGCTAAGAAACTAAGTAATATATAGTGCAAATAAGCTTTTTTCTTATAATAGCTTAATTAAAGCTATATAAATTTTAGGAATTTTTTTATAGTTTATATATTATATAATTAAACTAAGATTAAAATTTCATCTATTTTAGGCCTAGCTTGGATTTTTAATTGATTTTTAAAAATCCTAATTTAAGGTGTAAAGTTAAGTGCGTCGCTCGCTTATCAAACACGTTAATATAATATCCCCCTATAATTTTTCAGTTAATTCCTATGTGATTATGCTAATAGTCAACTAATTATAATGATTATTATATGATCATTATAATTACCTACCAATAAGCAAGTGATCCACTACGCAAATTAAGTAAATAGACAAGTCTTCTCTCCCTGAAGACAAGCTGTGCGCCAGCCTCTGATCATTTCTGAGGGTTTATCCCTACCGCCACACCTCGGCCATATCTACTGCTCGGTTACTGGGGGTTAGACTGCGTCTGCAGCTTTGGAAAAGGATGCGAGAGAATTCTGACTAGTTGAAAACCATGGGTTGACTAACCACGCCTGCACATCCCGCTGACGGGTAACAGCCTTGACGCAGAGCGTCTTTGAGCCGAAGCCCTGCTGGATGAGTTAGAGTAAATGCAGCTGCAGGAGGCGAAGCCAGGAATGCTTGTATCGTGATGCTTGGCAACACCTCCGGTAGAGGAGGCTACAGATAGGAAAGCTGCCTCTCGAGGTTTTGAGTTCAGCTCCCCTTGGAGTCGAGGGTCCGAATGCAGCTCCAGTTGGAACCAGAGGCCTTGCAAGAGGACCGGTGGAGACGTGAGGCGGCAGCAACTTCGAATAGCTCAGCTCCGCACGTAATAGGGGACCTGCCCGGACGGAAAATATACATCATACATACATACATACATACACAATGACAATGAGCAGATCCGTGCCGACACGATATCGTAACCAAAGGGGTGTGAGAGACATGCATCTTTATTGTGACGCCATTGAGATGGTCGAGGAGCTTGCGGATGGCAACCTACAGCTCCTCGTTTTGTAACACGTCCTTCGTAGGGCTATCCAATCCCTCAAATAAGTCCACTCCCCATTTCACGCCCGGGTTATTCAGTCGGATCTTCTTGTCCTGCTCCGCAATCTCGGCCAACTCATCCTGGGTGAACCTGATATCCTGCGACGCAAAGTTCTCATTAATGTACTTCTCATGCGTGCTCTTGGGTATGACGATTGTTCCCCTCTGCTGCCCCCAGGCAAGCACCGTCTGGGCGACCGTGGCATTCTTCTGCTCGGCGAGTTTCTTCCAGAAAGGGTCGTCGAGTATGCTGGGGATATTCGGGTTGTAGGTAGGGTTTGTGTTGGCCAGCGGCGAATAGGCGATAACCTTGATGTCCTGTTCGACGTGGAAGTCGACAAAGGCCTGTTGCTGGAGGTAAGGGTGCGTCTCAAACTCGTGCGCATACGGGCGGATGGAGGCGACCTTGAGGATCTGGTCGATATCGCGAGGTGCAAAGTTGGACAGGCCGATATAACGGGTCAGATTGGCGCGGACCAGGTCTTCCAATGCCAACCAGGTATCAACTATCGAGGTGTCCTTGTCCAGATCTGTGCTGCCGGGAATGAAGGCCACAGGCCAGTGGACCAGATACAGGTCGAGGTAGGCGACGCCGAGATCGGCAATGGACTTCTCAATGGCTTTGCCCACCAGCTCGGGGCGGTGATCAGTATTCCAGAGCTTGCTGGTGACCCAAATATCATCCCGGAGTACGCCCGAGGCTGCAATGCCTTCGCCGACCTCTCCCTCATTGCGGTAGATGGCGGCGGCATCAATGTGGCGATATCCCGCCTTGAGGGCATACTCTACTGCATGAGACACCTTGGCATTGATCAGTAGATGCCATTGAAACCAAGGACTCGCATACCTTGCCCTTTTCCGAGAGCCAGGTTCCCAGCCCGAAAGAAGGAATCTCGTCCTGAGCATCGAAAACGACCACAGTGAGTGGGTCTGACGGCGTGACCAGCGAGAGCAAGGTGTAAGCAGCCACGCTGAAGACGGCAAGCGCGGAGAATGCTTTGAAGGAACCCATGATTAGCAGACGTAGTCTACTCTGTAAATGGGAGATGGATGAGGCAAAGGATTGAATTGCGCTCTTTTCTTTTCATTTAGTTTATTTAATTGGAGACGATGGATTTGTCAGGACAGTCCCGATCACTCATGGCAACATGCCGGGGTCCCATGACATCATTGACTGAGATCCCCCGCCCAGGTATAAGACGAGTTTGCTTCTAGATATTGGGGCCCAAGAAACCCAGACCACAAACGCCGATCCAGTTCCCTCTCTGATCAAATAAAGTGATGAAAAGCATTTCGATCCAAGCACATGTCTTGTCGCTGGTAGCCTAGATCAGGTCTATATCAAGGCCCAAATATCCCATGAAGAATCGACCGGCGCGCCTGAGACGCCGTACCGAAACCAATACATCTTCTCTCCGACCAGCGTGGAGGACCAACTTCATAGAGACAGACAGGCTCTCTTTAGCATAACCTAGATGACATACCTGCCCATTGCTCTTTTTAGTCCCACCGAGTTAGCTGGGTTGAGTAGGCACCAAGTCCCAGCGACCGAGCGTATCTCTTTGCCTCCAGTGTAGCATATATCGTCACTGGGTGGTAGGATAGGACCTCCTTCCAAGACCTCGAGAGCATTGCCAGCCAAATTTGAAAGGTCAAAGGTTGAATGCTGCCACAGAAGACCCTTCGCTCAACTTTGCTTGGGGCTCATCTTATGCTCAGACGATACCGTATATTCTTTGGTAATATGGACCGCGGATGAGTGGCTCTGCTCCATCCCGCCCGAGAGAATGATATCCTCGCTGCCATCTGACGACAACCTGGTGCCCTTGAGCTCCTTTCCGCTCACTCGCCATTCGCTTTGTCCCTCCTCGCCTCCAAAACTCGCGGGCTGATGACTCCCTCCAATGGTCCGCAGCTCGTGGGTGCCCATCTTCCCCCTGCTTCCACTATAATAGGCTACTTGATCGCCGGTTGATCTGAAGCGGAACCACTTCGAGCGACTGAACATGGGCTTGATGCCAGGGATGCTGACGGCGATGGCAGCGACAAAGGTCTCCCGCGAGGTCCAGTCAGCAGCGACTGGGAGCGTTGTGATGGACTTGAGCGAGTAGTACGCCCGCAGAATAGTCGCGACGACGACAAATATGCCCGAGCAGAGGAGGGCAAGCAGCAGGAGCCGGCGCCAGAGGGGGATCTTGGCCTTGAAGATGATGGGGACGGGGACGGCGATGATGGCGAGGTCGGAGCTAGCGTTGAAGAAGCTGACGAGGTAGTAGTTGAGATTCCGCAGAGCGCACGCATCTGTCATGAAAGGATGAGCCTGTCAGCTTGGAATCCAGAGGGAATCGTAGAGAGCCATACCTCCTGGATACGGCACTACTTGCCACGACTTCTCGACCGGGAGACACACGCAGATGTGCGTTATGGCCGCGCCGACAAGACAGACGACGGTATATCCCAAGACAATCTTCAAGATTAGTTGCTCCCGGGGAAGATCCCTGGCTAGCTTTGAAAACAAGGTGAGGAGCGTCGCCTTGAGAGACCAGACGTAGACGAGGTAGATCAGCCAGTCGGCAAAGGTGAGCTTCTGGCCAATGACAAAGTTCGCAACTTGTTCGTCCGAAAGCAGGTACACTGACTCGGTCGTCTGGCCGATGGTGCTCCCGTAGACGGTGATCAGGTGGATGAGGGCGGTGATGGCGGTGTAGCTCAGCAGGGCGACGAGCATGAAGAGATCCTCGAGTGCGAAGTTTTGGATGCCAACCACCTTCCACCGGGCAAAAAACCGCAGCAGGATGACGAAGGAACCCACGGCAAACTCTCCCCAGAGTTCCTCATTTGCCATGGCGATTGATTAGTCTGAGGCTGGAGTCTGCATTTGTTTCGCGGGGGGAAACGAGACAGTTAAAGGCCATTGCCGCCCAGCCGCTAACTGTGAAGTTTTCTTTTCCAGGGTTAATAAAACAAGGCCAAGACCATGAGACAACTTCGGCTCGGGGTTCTCCTGTCTTGCGGCCGTTGAAAACTTGGCCCACGGGGTCGGCCATGTTGCATCGCACTGAACTAGGATGGGCGGGCCCCGCTGGTCAGTGAACTATGGTTCGATATATTGCGATAGTTCGCATGAGAACCTCTTCGAAAGTGGCAGGGATAGGGTTTCGAGAATCGGAATAGGGGCTCGGGGCCACAGTTGGACATGGTATCCGTTGGTCAGTGAGGCCAGCCTTGCGGACCACACTTACTTGGCATAGTTGGTTCAACAAGGACCAAACTCCACTTCAGCCAACGGGTATCTTTATATCTCTTCACTTTTTTTTCTTTACTTCATTTCCTCTTCACACTTCACCCCAAGAAGCGAATACAAACAGACCGGCCATGTTCAAATTCTTAGGCCTCGCCAACGATGCACCTGCCATCGTCCCTTCGGACGAGATCATCCCCCTGCACTGGTTCGAAGATGGTTTCATGTGGAAAAAGGTCATTGTCTACACCTTGTTTGTGTTTGACGACGCGTTGGACCCCGACAAGCTCCGTGGCTCGCTAGAGAGACTTGTCCAGCGCGAGGGCTACAAGAAGCTGGGAGGCCGACTGCGGAAGAATGTGAGTCCTGAGCCTTGTCTCCCTAGTCAAGGAGCTCAGTAGATCCTTACGCTCGTCTTCTCCAGACCCAAGGCGCAGTGGAATATCATGTACCTGCCGAGTTTAGCAGGTCTTCTCGCCCGGCGGTGGCCTTCTCGCACGCCCATCACGACGTCGCCGCCGCGGACCATCCCACTGCCTCCAAGATACCGAAGCCCACGAACCTGGAAGGTCCAGCCATCGTGGGCAACCCGGAGCAGCTGTCGGAGCTGTCGCGACCCGGCGGCGCCGGCTCAGTCCTTTCGCTGGACGACTACCTGACGACGGACCGGCCAACGCTGGGGTTGCATGTCACGACGTTCCGCGATATTACTTGTGCGTCTCTGTACTGGCCGCACCTTGCGTTTGACGCCATGGGCAAGAAGGCTATCATCCATGGCTGGACGCTGATGCTGCAGGGCCGCGAGGACGAGATTCCTACACCCATAGGTTACGATACTGATCCCCTAGCTGAGTTTGGAAAGCATGCCAAGGAGCCTCACCTGCTCGCCAGCCGCAGAGTAGGCAATGCAGGCATGGCTGGATATGCCCTCCGCAACGCCATGGGTTTAGTTGGGCCCAAAGAGATTCGCATGGTCTGCATTCCAGCCTCCTTCTGGGAAGAGATGGTCGCGGAGGTCCGCGATGAGCTGGTCAGGGGCGCCGCAGCTGGTGAAGAGCCTTTTGTCACTGAGGGCGATGTCCTCGTGGCGTGGTGGACGAGGGTTTGCTGCTCACATCTCGGCAAAGACTCGACCACGACCATTGCCGCACAAAACTCCATGTCCCTCCGCAAAGTCCTGTGCGACGACCTCCTCTCGCCCCCTGATCGCCCCTTCATTTCCATGGCACTCGGCTTCCCCACTGTCCTCCTGCCCGCGAGCGACGTTCTGGAAAAGCCCCTGAGCTGGCTGGCACTGCAGTTCCGTCGCGCCATCAACGAGCAGGGCACACGAGCGCAGATTGAGGCGTACGCGGCGCTCCAACGCGAGTTCAGCGCGACGATGCGCATGCCTATCTTCTTTGGCGACAGCGGTATGTACAACCTGTTCTACTCCAACTGGCAAAAGGCCGCGCTGTTTGACTTTGATTTCGGGGCGTCGGCTGTGACGACGAGGGGCGGGATGCCGCTTCGAGCATCGTATATCCAATGTGTCCAGGATCCAGCCTTTCCCGAGGGCTGGCCGATCAGTGGGAAGGACGATAAAGGAAATTACTGGATCTCGGGGTTTAGGGAAAGGGGCCTCTGGGTTAAGATAGAAAGCGAGCTGGAGGCCCAAGCGAAAGAGAGGAGGGCTTCAAAGAAGCATAGAAGAGTGTCATAGTAGCTACTGTAACTCGTATGCCAGATGTAGTTGGGTCATCGTTAAATGTAGGCGTGTAATATCTTCCGAAGATTATGGATCCTAAAAACGTGATAGTATTGGTCGTCTAGAGTATCGATAAGTTCCTCTTCCGTAAAACGTGTAGGTCATGGGCGTCGAGCATGCTATCGTAATTGTCCACAACCCATTGACACGAAGATTTGCAATTAAGAAACAGACCACATCAGCTATCCTTGCTGCAGAGACGCTCGATGGTTTGCGGGCAGAACGATGTTCTATATAGGGTTAGCTCTCCAGAAGAGTAGTTGAAGACTCACAGCTCCAGGCTACGATCACTGTCCAGATTCACAAGTGGAAATATCTAGGGATAATACCGGTCGCGCATAGTTAGTGGTTATGGAGTCACTCACATAGCTTTGGTGAGTTGAAGGGTAGTTTACACCATGACCTAGCAGTGCCAGCTAGACAAGACTCCGCATGCTGGAGCTAAATATATTCTCTTGCATGAGCGGTGTCTTCCAGACAAATGTAGGCTTGTCGAGTCCATCAGTATCACAGAACCGACAGCCGACCTGCTATTTCCTACTAATGATGGCAATGTCGAGATAGCTTCCCCCTTGACTCCACCCGTCATCCTCGATGGACGCGAGTGCATACTGGACTAAACAGAAGCTATTGTGAGTGTCGGTGCGATTCACTAGGCAGTTATCATACGAGATAAGGGAATTTGTAACGGGCAACAAGGCTTACAGAATAACTGAACCGAGGGCTTCCCTAGGTGATGCAAGAAAGAACCCTCAAAGCTTGAGGTAGATTATGATACATGTTGACAGGTTCTCCACGGGTGATGACTCATGTTACCGTGGGCGTGCGTAGTAAGCGGAGAGTCTTGATTAAATAAGCTGCGCCAAGAAGAGTCGTCAGAATAAGATTTAAGCATAAATTAGTTTCGATTCTCCTAAGGCAATGGCGAGCCCGGGCCGTTAACACAGCTACCCTGGAACTCATCACGGCTCGACCATTGCAACGCTGTCATCGGAAACAAACCAGTCTTCTCCAGGCCTGTATTTCCAACTCTGGGTCAACCCCCGTGATGGCATCATCTGCTCCATCCCAAACGTCAATCCCCGCGAGGGCCACATCCAGAACGCCAAGGCCGCTTCTCGTCGTTGATTTGGGGATTTTATTCCGGCGCCCGGCAGAATCAGAGTTTAGGGTTGTAATGTCGGTCACCCCCTAACGGACCAGTTTTTCCCAACACCAAAAAAATCATCTGCATAGCAGTTTCTTCATTTACACAACAACCTTTAATTGTATCTAGCTATAATTGATATCAATGAAGATTTAGATGAAAATGATGATATAAATCTTCTAGTTTTAGCTTCTTGACCAGTGTGGCGGTCTGGGCTGGTTGTGTAATCTTTAGCATTGCTTCTCGGGCCTTCTTTATAGCTGGAACCTTTGCGAACTTAGCATTTCTATCCATTGTAACTTTGCGCTTCTTTCTAGGTTGAAGCTCCTTATTTTGATGCTTTAGTAACTTTAATTCCTTATTTTAGGCCTTTAATTTAACTCCTTGCCAATTTAATTATTGCTTAATTTTCTTAAAAACTAATTTAATAATAGGGTTAAGCTTTGCAGCTAAAGAGATGCTTGCTTATATAGTCCTTATTTGCATTGATAAATGAGGGGTCTTAAAGATATATATAGGAGTCGTGCTATTTGCATAGCACATTTTCCTTAATTGCATAGTTAAATCTCTACTCCCCATATTAAATCAATAGCGCTCCACTATAAGCAATTTAACTAGGCAGCCTCATTAAACTAAACCCTTATAATAGGAGCCTTGATCTTTTGAGGAGAGCAGCTATTTTTTTAGCCTCGTTACCTACTAAGTCAATAGCTTCATTTTTAACTATTTAAGCTTGCACTTCCACTTTCACTTTTTAACCTATATATATTATGATGATTATAATCCCCCCGCTGCTGCTATCCAATGAATTTAATAGCTTTAATGACTTATTTTCCTTTATTTAATTATTCTTCTATGAGAATAGCAATATAATTATTAAATAGTTAAGTGGAAACTTAAGAGAAGTTAATAGTACTTAAATAAATATATATATTTCCCTTATTTATAACTATAGACTATGCTAAGCTTTTATTAATAAGAGGATTTAAAATCCCTTAACTTTAAAGCTTAATTGCCTATTTAAAATAATAACTTTAATATTAATAAGTTAACTTTAGCAATAAACTTATTAAGTTATTTATAAATATTATACTTATAATATCTCACTTAATTCTTTAATATATTTAATATATTAAAGGAGAATGCTAGCATAGCAATAGCTAGCTAAGAGCCTTACTAAGTATAAAGCTCTTCTTACTTAAGAGATAGCTTTAATTTTAAGAGATTTAGATTTATCTTTTAATTACTTTTATTAATAAGATATTTATAATAATTATTAAAGAATGCAAATTAAAAGGCTAAGAGGGAAAATAGCTACTTAAGCTTAAATTAATATCTTATAATAGCAATAGCTTAAATATAAAGTTAAATATAATTTAAGTTAAAAGGTTAAAGTAATATTTTAAATATATTCTTAATATAAATAAATATAAAAGCATTTTCTTAAAGTATTAAGACTTAATAATATATATAAAATTAATAGGTTTAAGATATATCTCTTTTAAGTAATTAAAGTTATTAATTAAAAGTCCTTAATATATTTAATAAGTAAGTATCTTAAATAAGCAAGTGTCTTAAAAATCCCTTAATCTCTCCCTTTTCTATTTAATTATTAATTTCTTAACTATTAATTATGCTATTATCTAATAATAAAAGAAATATCCTCCTTGCCCTCTAAGCTCTTTAAAAAGACTTAAAGCTTAGTCTTTAATAAGCTAAAAGCATTTATAAGGTCTATTAAAAGACTTTAGGTTGCTAACAAGCTAATATTCAATCTTAACGCAATACTATCCCTAAGTTATGCAAGCTATCCAATCTAAAGAAATAGATAATTATTCAATATATTCTTAACTTAGATTTGCAAGGGTTTCCTCCTTAGCTTGCTAATATAAAAGAAATGGCTAATTAATTGCTTGCTAACTAAGAGGCATAACCTATTGGCTAGCACTAGGCTTCTAACTTTATATAATAGCAACTAAAGCTTAAGATGCATTTTTTGCATTAATATGACTATTAAAGGGCTAAATGCAAAGATTTAATTATTATTTGCTAGTAGTTTGCCCTTATATTAAATATAATTGCAAAATATAATATTAACTCAATAGATATCTTTAACTTTAATAAGATTGGCTTTATAATAAGTATAATTATAATTAAGATAATTATTATATATATAGAAAGGCAAGGAAACTTAAAATTAATTTAACTTAGAAATTAAGAATAGGTTATAGTTATTTAAGCTATTAATATAAAAGGCTAAGCTATCTTATTCTTTATTATAGTTTTAAGTTAATATTATTTAATTAGTTAATATAAAGATAATACCTTTCTAGGCAATTAAGCTATTATTATAACCTTAAATAAGTAGATTAATAATAATATAAGATTAAAATAGCTTTAGTATTTTAATTAATATATAAAGACTTAATAAATTAATAGCTATTATCTATTAATTCTTAATAAGCATAAGAGCTATTAATTAATTAATTTTAAGGCTTATTATAAGGAAAATAATATTATTATGCTTTATATATTACTTTATTTATCTTATTTATTTTAGCCTCTTAATATTAAGTGCTTTAAGCTACTTAAAAAGGCATATAAGCAATAGATTAAGCATTTAATTAAAAGCTTTATAACTTATATTTTAAAGATTAACTTTTTCTTAGCTTTCTATGCTACTTACCTAGCTATTATAATAAAAAGCAATATTAAGAGGGGTTTTAAAGGGGCTAGCTTAGCCTCTTTAGACTTAAAAGCAATTATCTTAAAGCTTAATATATAATTATAAACTTTAATATCTCTTAAGAAAGAGGCTAGCCTCCTTAACCCTTAGGTCTTAATAACTCTAAGGACTATTCTTAAGGCTAGCTCTTAGTTTAAATATTTTAAAAGATAAATTAAAAGGCATTAAAGTAGCTCTCTTGCCTTTATTTTAAAGGCATTAAAGTCATTTTCTAAGGGAACTAAGGTAATAATGCATAAGATAATATTATTAAAGTTTAAGATTTAAACTCTTTAATAGTTAAATAAGACCCTTAATAAGCATTATATAGCAAGGCAAACTTAACTATAAAATAAAGAGAAGATAACTTTAAAGGAAGGAAGAGATGCAATTAATTAATTAAATTTTAATACTTAATTATAAGCTAAATTATTAGCAAGAGAGAGGCAAGGGGGGGGGGCTTAGTTAAAGGAATAATACTATGGAATTTGCAGGAGGCCTAGTTATAATATAAGGACTTGCTAGGAGGTTATTAAGCTATTTAAGAAAGAAGAGAGTAATTAGTTTTAATTAATTAAATGCTTAGTTATATTTTTATCTTAGGTTTTATTTAAAAGGTTAAAATTTTTAAGATATTTACTTATTTAAGATACTTACTTATTAAATATATTAATTAACTTTGCCTTTAGCTTTATTAATATAAAAAAAGAAGAGGGATATTAATAAATATATAAGTAGCTTAATATAATTTATTGCAAAATTAATACTTTAATTTTAGCTATAGTTATAATAAATAAAGAAGCTACTCTTAGAAATGCTCTCTTAAATATATTTCCTCTTATATAATAATAGCTTTGCATTTATTATATTAATATTAATATATATAATAAAATTATTAATAGATAGAAGGGGCTTAATAAGAGTAATAAGAGAGGCCTCTCTTTTAATAAAAGTTTAGCTCCCTTATATTTAGCAACGCTAGCTATAATAGCTATTATTAATAAAAATACCTATGCTTAGCTATAAATATAAGAAGAGGCAAAGGCAAGCTATATAGCTATTAGTTAGCTATATAGTTTTATTAATAATAAATATAACTATAAAGAGACTACCAAAAAACAACAACCTTTGCTTTAAATAGGTTCCTGCTTAGTGCAGCCTTAAACCCTCCCTAAAATCAATTCTAAACCTAGATTCAAAACCAGCGGCCTCATAAGGCCCTAGAACCAATGGCGCATCGTGCCCGCAGCGTCACTAACATAGCGTTGCTAATGATTATCAATTCTAGCCACCATAGCCTTAGCCAAAGTCAATACAACCCACTTACTGCGGCCAGTCAATACTTGCATCGGCCTAGCATAGCAGCCGAGGCAGCCCTGACTAGAATATCTATTGAATAAGTCAAATAAGACAATAGAGAAGCTTATAATATAATTGCTAGTATCGTGCCCCTAGACCTATTAAGGCAGGTCTAGGCAGCAGCCTAGAAGTATGCTCATTAGTATATTGATATGCAAGCGGCTCGAGACCGAGCTGCATTTAACCTAGACATGCCCTTTGAGGATTATATTATAGCTAAAGTCATAGAAGCAGTTATAAATGCATTTACCTTAGCCCTCGGGGGCCCCCTAAGGAAGGGGCAAGCGCTGCCCTCTTTTGCATTAATTCTAGCCTAAAGCTATAAAATAATAACTATACCTATTAGCTCTAGCAAGAGATCGACCTAAACCTAAGTTAAATGCAAAGTAATAATATGCATAAGGGATATGCCTCTTAATATTTAAAACCGAAACCCCTAAGATACTATCTAAGCAATTAACCAAGCCCAAGGCAGATCTAATATAATAGCAGCCTAAAAACTCCTAAGCAGAGACACTATCCTTATATATATAATAGCAGTAGCCGCAGGCTTAAATGAGAGGGAATAGGTAGCTATAGCATTCAATGTAAATATTACCCTTACCCTATCAATATTTATTATAATAGCAAAGGGAATTTAACCTAGAGCTATATTAAACAATATAAATTGCCTTATAGCCAATATCAATAGCATTAACAATAGCATAGTCTTATAAGCTAGAAAAATTTAAGGGCGCACTGGGCCTAGGGCGCGAGCAAGCCTTGTCCTTTGCATAGCCTCCATAAGCAATGCTAATACCCTATGCAACTAAGGCCTCCTTCTAGACATAGAATTATATAATTGCAAGCTATATAATAAGGGCCTCTGACCTATATAATGCTATAATTACTTTAAATTTAGCTATATTGCTAGGATATGCAAGGCGGCCTCGATATGCAGCCAATGCAAAGGAAGCTAGTATCTATAAGATAAAATATACCTAGCCTAGGCAAGCAAGATCCTAGAATGCTATATGCTTTGCAATAGCAAGCACCTAGCATAGAGCTAATACTATCCTATTGCAAAGAAGCATTGGACTTAAGCAAAATAAGCATACCCTTTATAGCCTCTATAATTCTAAGAATGCAATGCCCTCAATGCTTAATTATATTAGCTATATCGATCTATTATATTAATTATCTTATTAAGATAGGGAAGCCCTTTAAGATAATAATCCCTAAAAAGATAAGCTAGATGCCCTCTAAGCTCAACTAATAGGCATCTATATAGCCCTAGAAGCAAATAACCTTGATTATTATTTAGCATAATATCAATATAATCCCAAGCTATAAGCGCCTCTTTACTAATTGCCTCTTAAAGCACCCCCTATGCATCTACCTAACTAGATTCCTAGCAATAATGCAAGTGCTCTTCTAAAATATAAACTGCAGACCAGCCCTAATGCAACTAGCGCTATAGGCCTAAGGTGCATATAATATTATTGCGCTTCTTAAATTAATATAAAGCGGGATCTCCTCAGTCCTAGCCTGCCTAGGCATAATAAACTACTATATAATATACTATAGCGGCCGCGCCGCGCTTTATATCTATAAATAACATAGGCCTGCATCATAGGCCCATAAGTCTAGAGAGGACTAGGCTAACATGACCTTCTCCTCCTTAAAATCCTAGATCATTGCAATATATAACCCCCTAGATAGCAACAGCATATTGCCAGCGCTATAAACCCTATGCAATATTAACCTAGATAACTATACTATACTACTAAGGGATTTTAACCTCCACTACTTAATATAGGACTTATATAGAAGAATATCCCAAGGATATAAAAGCCTCCTTAATATAGCAAGGCAGCTCTAAGTTATACTTATAATGCTATATAGAATTATTATAAGGTCCTCCTAGAACTATCGCAATAATACCCTAGACTTAGCATAGGTAAGCTATGCCTTAGAGATTAGATATACTAAGGTTAACTATAATCTTAATAGCTTTAACTACCTCCTGCAGCTCCTTTAGGTTAGGAATAGAGATAGTTAATATTAATAGAACCCCTAGTAAAAATCATAATTAAACTAGAAAATAATAGACCTAGATAAGGCAAAATGAGAAGCTAAGGTGCACTTATAATAGCATCGAGGCAATATTACCATAGAAATAGACCTTAATAAAGCAATAAATTAACTTATAGAATAACTCTATAAAGTTACTTCCTTTGCTATGCTAACTTGCCATTATAATAAACTTAATTATAACTTATAGTGGAATTGCAATATTATAATAGCAATTAAATGACTTAAATAAGCATATTAAAGATTTCAATGCATTAGCTACTAGGTAGACTAATTAAAACTATATAAAGCAAGATTGCACTAAGAACAATGCATATCCAAGGCATGCTAGGCCTCCTAGCAATATATACTCAAAGAAATAAAACCTACTTAACTCTAGCGAATAGAGCAATAGGCATAGCTATAAAGCAAGCTTGCATTGGCACTACCTTAGATCCTATTATTATATTAACTAAGATATACCCTAGCTATATCTCATGATAATAAAGTAACTATCTTTATAGAATAGTTCTTCCCTTAATTATAAGTAGATAACTTTAACCTATTACCTCTACCCATAGAATAAGATTGACCTAGGGATATAGAGGGCTTGCTATAAGCTTATATTACTATTAATAAAGTTAAAGATGCCCTTAAATAAATCTAGTCTTAGAAGGCCCCTAGGCTTAATAATATCTTAATAGGCTTCTTAAAAGCCTATAGCAATAGCTTCTTATAAGTCTTAATTATAATTATAAATATAAGCTTTGCATTAATATATTTCTCAATTTAATTTTATATTGCCTTTATTATAATTATATTAAAGCCTAAAAAGACCTTAGCTTAATAATAAATAGCAAGAGGCTAAAGATTAATCTTACTCTTAAGTATAATTAGCAAAATAATTAAGATAATAATAAGGAAATAGATTATAACTATAGCAAAAGAGAGATAGCTACTACTTAAAGGGCAAATAGGCAATTGCCTAGAATAATTAATAGAACTTGCCTTAGCAATAATAATAGAAATAATGCAAGCAATATAAGCTTAATGCAAAGTAGCATTACTATTTTAATTAGACTTTGCTAGCGCCTTTAATATAGTTAATTATTAGCAATTAATAGCTACCTTATAGGAAATAGGTTTCTTTAGATAGATCTTAACATAGCTTATTAGCTTCCTTGCATTGCAAATAATATAGCTTTAGTTTAAAGATAAACTTTTTAAATTATTTAATATCTAGGTAGGGGTCCTATAAGGGTCCCCCTTATTACCTATTCTCTTTATTCTCTTTATTATAGGCCTTTATATTAAGCTATAGAAAGTAAAGAGACTTATAATAATTAAATTTACAAATAATATAAACCTCCTTGCCTTTAGGCGCAATATAAGGGAAACCTAGACCTAGCTTAAAGCTGCATAGGAGCTTTGCATATAATAGGCACAATAGAATGAAATGATATTTAAACTAAATAAAGTAATATTACTCTATCTCTCTTAAAAGAGAGTACTAGAAATAATATAGGTTAAGCTTAAGAATAATATTATTATGCTAATATAAATATATTAATTTCTTAGCCTTTAGCTATATTAAAAGCTTTAATAGGGGCTATATATCAAGGAACTTAAGGGGAAGCTTAAATATTAATATTAAGCCCTTTATACTATTGCAGCAAGCATATAAAATATTAACCTTATAGCTATAAGGCTAATCTATATATAAGTTATTTACTTTGCTATAGTATATAAAGCGAGCTCTTGCTATATCTTTATAGCCCTAGGAGGGAAACTAAAAGGACTAGCAAGAGCACTTGCCTTAGAATAGGCATAGGCCCTATGCATAGTTAGCAGGGCCTATAAGGCTATGCTAATATAACTCTTAGAGAGTAAGTTAAGAGTCCTATCCTTAGATATCTACTTAAATGAATAGGTAGCAAAATACTATTAAAGGACTAATAAATAAGGCATAATAGCTATTATTTAAAATATATCTATAGTAGCAATGCATTAAATTTAATGAAAGAAATAAAGGGGTCTATAGCATTGCCTATTAAAGGAACTAGAATGCTAAGTAGCAAGCTAGCTATCTATAGAGTTTAAGGCAAGGCTAGGATCTTGCCTTGAAATAAGAACTAAAGATAAGTAAAAATTGCAATAAGGCTAGCTTAACTTTAAGTTAATAAATTGCTATAAGATAAATTGATAAGAAGCAGCAGAAGCAAACCCAATCTTTATTAATATAAAAGCTAGCTAGCTTTATAATAGACTTATTAAGTTTAAAAGCTTAATGCTTATATAGCTATATATAGGGCGCCTAGGCCTATAGGCATTTCTCTTTAAAAGGCATATACCTAAGGTAAGTATGCCTCTCTATTAATATAAGTATGCCTAAGAAATTGCAAATTATATTATCCTCCATTGCATACTTTATAACTTAGCCTATGAAACTATATTTAATTTACTATAAATCTAGCGCAATCTTAATTATTAACTCTTAGCTTAATAAACTGCCTATCCTCTTATATAATAGTTCCTATAGCTCTAAGCTATATTATAGTTCAACCTAGCGCTTAAACTCTACTAAAGCTTAAATAATATAACTAACCCTTATAATAACCCTAGCCTATAAGCAAGCTTACCTTAAGATGCCTTAATCCCCTCTATCTAAGAGAGATATTAATACACCTAGAAAACCCCCTAAAGGGGAAAAAACTAGCCTATATATATTATATTATAAGAGCAAAGAAAAATATAAAGAGTATAATGCTAAAATATTAAAATGCTAAAATGCTAAAATGCCCCCTTATATAAATTGCTATAAGTCTATAATAGGGCCCTGCTAAACTTGCATTATACCTACTACCTATCTACCCCTACTCCTCCATAGCATTATCATTATCCTCCTCTCCCTTAGACTTTGCAAGGCAAGCAAGAGCTAGTCCCAATATGCATATAAGGCTCTTAAGAGCTATGGCAATGCATATTGCAATGCTAATTAGCTTAGCGAGCTAATCTATTGATATGGCCACAGTTGCCATGGGATTGCCTTGGGGGCGCGCCTTCAATGCCTATGTTTAAGCCTAGATAGCCCAATAGCTTAATGCCTTAAGCTCCCCCTTCTAGATAGATTAATATTAGCATAGAACTCAATATAGACAAGACTTGCACCTATTAAATATCCTCCTTCTTAGAGGGCAACTACTAAGGCTTAGGCATTGGCTTATATTGCATATAGCAATACCTTATATATTTAGTGCTTTTAGCTATAAGCTAAATACTTACTTACTATCGCGCCTATAATATATTAGCAAGCTAAACTTATAGCTTAAAGGAAGCAACTTATTAGCTTAGTCTTAGCAAAGACTAGCTATGCTATCCTTGCCTATCTATATAATATAGGCAAAGCAAGGGAGGGCCTATATCGCTCCCGAGGGAGATAGCATAGGCATCTCTAGCGCCGGCGCTTGGTCTCCTCCTCTTTCTCCTCCTCCTTCTCCTATAGGCTTTAAATAGCATATAATATTAACTAAGAATATAAGAAATAGCAATGCAAAGGGCCTAAGGCAGCTGCAAGGACTTATTAATATAGGGGTCATTAAAGTTATTATTATTATTATTATTATTATTATTATTATTATTATTATTATTATTATTATTATTATTATT
>JAMAKE010000249.1:0-20458 GCA_023628695.1 Nectriaceae sp. PG4201
TACGCCCGGAGGGGTACCTCCCCGACCCCGACCGGGGTCTGACCTTTCACTGAAAGGTCGTCGCGCAATAGCGGCGAGGAGGATATATGCAATTTACCTTATAATAAGAGCGCTAAGAATATTATTTGCATTGCTATTTAATTAATAGACTAAGACTTAAGTATTAATCTTAAGAATAAAGTATATATTATATAAGTAACTTTATAACTATTTAATTATATAAAGCATAGCTTTGCTCCTTGCACTTCTAGCTACTTTGCCTTCTTTTAGTTTGCATTCCCTTTAAGGATTGTCCTATTGAAAGGGATATTATCCCTTAGGTGCACTTTAACTCCTTTCTTCTTATATAAAGTATTTATAAGGAAAGGTTACTATATATTGCTAGGTTCTCTTAGCTCTTATAGGGTAGCCCATTTCTATTCCTAGGTAATAGCTATTATTATCTTAGCTAATAATAACTCTCCTTTATTAAAACTAAGTGGAACTATTTAATTAAATAGATTTAAACCTTTGAGTTTAAGAATTAAGTATTCCTTTGGCTTATTTATATTCTTATTACTTTTAAGCTAATTATTATAATTAATAGTAAGAGCTATAGTTTAAGTAAGTTTAAATAACCTTACCTTTAAGGATTCTTAAGTAATATCTATGCCCTATTTAATAGAGCTAGCTATAGGGCTTTATACTTATATAGTTCTTAAGAGGCAGCTTAAGACTATTTAATTATTTAAATTATATTTAAAAGAGACTCTTATAAACTTAATAAAGGGCATCCTAAGGATAAAGAGTTATATAATAGATATATTTATAATATATACTTATTATTTAATCTAGACATTGCCTATATATAGATTAACTATTATTATCCCTTTTAAATAGACCTTATTATAAGAATATAACTTTGTTTTAACCTTAGTTCCTTTGACCTTAAGCTTAAATCTCTTAGCTAAAGAGGCTTTAATAATATTAACCTTTAAGCTTATATTTATTATTGCTTTAATTAAATAGCTTTCTAGACTTCCTAGCTTAACTATAAGCTTTAAGAGTTCTTATAAGGGTGCTAGAATCTACTCTTTTATATTTATAAGGTTAACCAATCAATTAAATAGTCTAGTGACTTTTCCTTTATTTAACCTTATTATAAATATTAAAAAACTGCACTCTTTAGCTATCTTTTAATATCATTTTAATGCTTAGTCATAGCCTTCCTAGGTTTCTAGCATAATTAAATTAACTTTAATGCTTGCATTTATATTAAGAACTAGTCCTTTGCTATCTTCTTAAAGAGTAGCTTCCACTCTATTAGCTAAATCCTTGCATTCCTTTGCAATAGCATTTCCAATAGAGGAGTCAAGCAATAAGAGGTTTAATATAGCTACTTTAACTTTCTAGGCCATGATATTATTAACTATCTTTTATTATATGCATTCTCTTTATTTCTCTATAGTCAATTTCCCCTTGAGATCTTTTATCTTCTTAGCTTATTCCTCTAATGTTAAGGGTGCTATTTCTTATTTAATATCTTTAGTTATGCATTAAGTAGCCTTATTAATATCCTTAGATCTATCTAGTCTCTATCTTTTTATTGCATTTATAGCTTCCATTATATTAGTTTTAGCTGCAATCACTTAATTAAATAGCATATTATTAACTTAGATTATGCTAGTTATTATAAATAGAGCCTTTATATCTTTAGTGTTTAATAGCTAATACTCTATAGATACTTCCCTATTGAAGAATTCCTATAGGATCCTATTCTTTATATTATTTGCATTTTAATCTTCTCTTTATTATCCTATCTTCTTTAAGACTTAATTAAGGATTTAAATTTCTAAGGATCTATTAAAATATAAGATCCAAAGGAAGATAAACCTTTAGATAGAGGATCCCTTTAAAATGAACCTCCCTATAGGATGCAGGGGTAATATCTACTCCTTAGGACTTATCTTTATAAGGCCTATATTTAAGTTATACTTATAAGCCTATAGCTTATATTAAGCTTGCAGTCTTAATATATATTAAGGAAGTATTTAATTGCATTATAATAAAAGCACCTTCTACTGAAGCCTATTGCATTAGCTTATACCTCCTTAGAGCTATTATCCTTAATATAAGATATCCTATTAATAGCTATAACTTATAGTGCCCTTAGAACTTAATTCCTAGCTAAGAGAAGCCCTCTTATGACTTATTTAGCAAAGAGGTTAAACTATTGCTTCTATTGCTCTATAGCATTTATATGCCACTTCTTAATTATTGCAATGAGTTAATTAATTAGATCCATTGCAAGCTCTAGGGTCTTTTAATGCTATTCTTCTCTTATTAAGGACTAGGGTTAACTTCTCTTATTATATATTTAGGGAGACAGGTTATATTTTAATTGCATAGGAATAATAAGGTAATATAAGGTAAAAGATACCTTCTATATCTTTAGAAGAACTTTTATTTCTATAAAGGATTTAATTAATCTTTAAAGATCTATATAACCTATCTTTATTAGTTCCTAAAGGGTCTTTTAAGATCTATTGCAAATGCTAATAAGAACTTTATTTAGCATAGCATTATAAAGGTATTTTAAGTATAAAGAGAACTTAGCTTATCTTATTAAATTGATCTTTTAGCATAGGAATGCATATTCACTTAACCACTTAATAATCTTAATATAGTTTAATGGATATCCCTTGAGGTCTTTTATATTAAGGCAGTTTAGCTTATCTTGCGAGTTTTATATTTAGTCTTTGTCTTATATCTTAAACTGCTCCTTTAGGTTAATTTAAGCTTCTAGCCAATTGCAATTATAAATTATATATTTAACTTTTATCTCTAGGTTTAAAATAATAAACGAAGTTAAGTAGTTTTACTTTGCATTATTACTTATCCTTATTTCCTTAGTATATTTATTATATATCTTAAGGAACTTAATAATATTATTATTAATAAACTTATAATTAAAATGTCTATTTATAAGGCGAGGATAGCTAGCTTAATTAATATTATCCTTAATAGCATTTACTAGTTCCTTAAGAGTATTATCTAAGTATCTCTATAGTTCCTTCCCTCTCTTTAAGCTAGTCTTAGAGTTTAATG
Organism: Nectriaceae sp. PG4201; assembly: GCA_023628695.1. Taxonomy (NCBI): domain Eukaryota; kingdom Fungi; phylum Ascomycota; class Sordariomycetes; order Hypocreales; family Nectriaceae; species Nectriaceae sp. PG4201. Next base: position 3,088 of record JAMAKE010000249.1, read on the forward strand.
TCTTTAGAAATATAAAAGATTAAATAGATATCTTTATATATTGATTTTAATCCCTTTTAATTAAATAGTTAATAAGCATAAAAAGTTAAAAGAAGTTAAATAAAGTATAAAGATTATATCTAGATAATAGCTTAAGGTTTAAATGAATTATAATAATATATAAGGCAGGATTTAACTGTCTCTTCCTATTAACTATCTCATTTAAAATATCTTTCTTAACTTCTTCCTTCTCTTGCCTTATCCTCCTATTGACTTAGGGTTATTATCTCATTAGCCTCACTTTCTATCTTTATACCCTTGCTAAGATATTAAGGACTCTCATTCTAGCTAAATAGTCTATTATTACATTAGCTTTCTTCCTTAGTAACCTCTTAATATCTAATGTGGAATAGCTAGCTATAACTATTCCTTAGAAAAAGCTAAGGTTATATTGCTAAGGCTAGGGATAGAAAAGTAGTTAAGGAGATTAATACTTTTAATTTCCTCTTTAAATTGTCCTTCTTTATATAACCTTAATTGAATAGTTTCTCAATTCAATTAATTAAATAGTTAATAATTAAAAGGGGGTTATAATCTTGCTACTCCTAGAAGTATTTTAATAGTTATATCAATAAAAATATATCCTTATTCTATTAATGCCTTTTACTAGGGCAATTAATATTATATTGCCTAAGGAGGCTAACTAAGCTATTATTAGAAATTCTTATCCTTATTAGTTCTATTTACTTAATAATTAATAGATTAAATAGTCTTAATAAGGTTTACTTTCTTTGCTCCTTTACTTGCTTCATTGAAGCATAATATTAATATGTTAAGTTCTTATAATAGCATAGAAGTGTCATTTTATATTAGCTTATTAACCTTTGAAGGGCTTTCTTATTAATATAAAATATTTCTTCTTATTATAATTATCATTTTATTGGAGGGAGGAAATATATTATTGCTAAAGATAAGTTTATCCCTTGAAATTAAGGGCATAGAATAGGCCTTAATATATCCTATTAAGACTCTTAAAATGCTTAACTTAAGCTCTTAAATCTTAAAAATTATTATATAATTTAGTTATAATTATATTTAATTAAATAGTTTATAAAATTATAAAGATAAAAGGGAAAGAGTTTATTAAGGAATAATTCAATTTAATAATATATTTTAAGAAGGAAGTATAAAGTCAAGGGAAAGTCTACTTATCTCATTCTATTAAGGATAAATATATCCTTAAATACTTAAAGACTATAAAAATAGACTAATTATAATATGCAAGCTCTAATGCTAATATAATAAATTTATATTATATAATTTTAGTTTTTTAGAATTAATATAATATATATAATAAGTGTATATATTAATTAAGTGCATGCATTAAAAATCTTATAATTTCTTCTTTTTTTATTTAATTATTAATTTCTTAATTATTAATTATATTATAGCCTTTAAAAAAATAAAATATCCTTCTTACTCTTTAAGCTCTTAAAAATAACCTTAAACTTAGCCTTAGAGTAGCTAATTATATCTATTAAGTTAATTATTATAAGCTATATTGTAAATAGTAAGATATCCTTTAAGATTATCTTAAAATTGCATTAACTATTTAATTTAAAGGAAAAGATTATTATTTAATTTATTCTTAACTTAGATTTGCAAGGGTTTCCCCCTTAAATTGCTAATATAAAAGAAATAGCTAATTAATTGCTAGCTAGTTACAATAGCTCTCCTATTAATAAGTGCTAAGCTTTTAACTTTATATAATAATAACTAAAGCTAAAGATGCATTTTTCTTATAAATATAACTATTAAAGAGCTAAATGCAAAGATTTAATTATTATTTATTAATAGTTTATACTTATATAAAATATAATTGCAAAATATAATATTAACTTAATAGATATCTTTAACTTTAATAAGACTAGCTTTATTATAAGTATAATTATAAGTAAAATAGTTATTATATATATAGAAAGGCAAGGAAATTTAAAATTAATTTAGCCTAGAAATTAAAAATAGGTTATAGTTATTTAAGCTATTAATATAAAAGGCTAGGCTATTTAGCTATTTATTATAATTATAAGTTAATATTACCTTATTAAATAATATAAAGATAATAACCTTTTAAGTAATTAAGCTATTATAATAACTTAAAATAGCTAGATTAATAATAATATAAGATTAAAATAGCTTTAGCATTTTAATTAATATATAAAGACTTAATAAATTAATAGCTATTGTCTATTAATTCTTAATAGGCATAAGAGCTATTAATTAATTAACTTTAAGACCTATTGCAAGGAAAATAATATTATTATACTTTATATATTGCTTTATTTATCTTACTTACTTTAGCCTCTTAATATTAAGTGCTTTAAGCTACTTAAAAAAGTATATAAGCAATAAATTAAATATTTAGTTAAATGCTTTATAACTTATATCTTAAAGATTAACTTCTTTCTAGCCTTTTATATTACTTATTAAGCTATTATAATAAAAAGCAATATTAAGAGAAGCTTTAAAGGGGCTAGCCTAGCTCCTTTAAACTTAAAATTAATTATCTTAAAGCTTAATATATAGCTATAGACTTTAATATCTCTTAAGAAAGAGGCTAGCCTCCTTAACCTTTAAGTCTTAATAACTCTAAGGACTATTCTTAAGGCTAGCTCTTAATTTAAATATCTTAAAAGATAAATTAAAAGGCATTAAAATAGCTTTCTTATCTCTATTTTAAAGGTATTAAAGTTATTTTCTAAGGGAATTAAGGTAATAATATATAAGATAGCATTATTAAAGTTTAAGATATAGACCCTTTAATAGTTAAATAAGGCCCTTAATAAGCAATATAAAGTAAAATAAACTTAACTATAGAATAAAGGGAAGATAACTTTAAAGAAAGGAAGAGATATAATTAATTAAATAGAGATTAATATATAATTATAAGTTAAATTATTAATAAGAGAGAGTTAAGAGAGAGAGGCTTAAATAAAGGAATAATGCTATAGAATTTATAGATAGCTTAGTTATAATGCAAGGACTTATTAAGAGGCTATTAAGCTATCTAAGGAAGAAGAAAGCAATTAGTTTTAATTAATTATAATATATATTATAAGCATATAGGCTATATAAGCATATAAACTAAAAATCCCTTAAACCTCCTCCTTTCTCTTTAATTAATTGCTTTTTAATAATAAATTATATCTTAATTAAATAATAAAGTAAAGATTATTCTTACTCTTTAAGCTCTTTAATAAGACTTAAAGCTAAGCATTTAATGCATTATAGCTATCTATTTAATCTCTTAAGTAACCTTAGCTTGCTATTAATAAGGCAATACTTCTTAAGCTAATTAAACCTTAAAGCAATGCAAGCTATTTAGCCTAGAGAAATAAATAATTATTAAGTATATTTTAAACTTAAATTCTTAAGGGTTTTTATTATAATTACTTATTATTAAAGAAATAGCTAATTAATTACTTATTAAGTAAAAGGCATAATTTATTAATAAATATTAAGCTTATAACTTTATTAAGTAATAATAATAGCTTTAAATGCATTTATTTTATAAATATAACTATAAAAGGGCTTAATATAAAGATCTAGCTCTTATCTATTAATAGTTCTTACTTATAAAGAATATAATAATAAAGTATAGCATTAAATTAAATAATTTATATAACTTTAATAAGATTAGCTTCCTTATAAGTATAATTAGCAATAAAATAGTTATAATAAGTATAAAAAGGCAAGGAAACTTAAAATTAATTTAACTTAAAAGCTATAAATAAGTTATAATTATTTAAGCTATAAATATAGCTAAGTAATTAATCTTGCTATTTATTATTATTATAAGCTAATATTATCTTATAACTTAATATTATAATTATAACCTTTTAAATAATTAAGCTATCTTAATAACTTAAAATAATTAAATTAATAATAAGATAGGCCTTAAGTAGCTAAAGCACTTTAATTAATATATAGCTACTTAATTAAATAATCTTTATTATCTTTTAATCCTTAATAGGTATAAAAGCTATTATTTAATTAAATTTAAGGACTATTATAAGGAGCATAAGATTATTATACTTTATATGCCCTTGCATTTATTATACTTACTTTAGCCTCTTAATATAGCTTATTTTAAGCTACTTAAGTAAGTATATAATAAATAAATAAAGCACTTAATCTAAAGCTTAATAACTTATATCTTAAAGACTAAGTTCTTCTTAGTATTTTATATTACCTTTTAAGTATCCCTTATAAAGAAAAATATTAAGGGGGGTTTTAAAGGAGCTAAGCTTATTTCTCTTAACTTAGAATTAATTATTTAAAAGCTTAATATATAGCTATAGACCCCAATGCCTACCGAGAGGGAGCCTAACCTCCCTAACCCTTAAGTCTCTTCAATACTAAGGACAGCAACTAAGGCTAGCTCTTAGTTAGAATACCTTAGAAGGCAGATCAAAAGATATTAAAGTAGCTCCCTAGCCTCTATTTTAAAGGCCCTAAGCTCTCTTGCTAAGGGGACTGAAGCTATAATGCATTAAGTGGCCCTATTAAAGTCTAAGAACTAGATCCTTTGGCAGGCAAATGCAACCCTTAGTAGGAGGCATAGGGCAAAGCGGACCTAGCTATAGGACAGAGGGAAGATGACTATATAGGAAGGAAGAGATGCAATTAATTAAATAGTCCCTAATGCAAAAGGAGAAGCCGGATTGTCAAGGAATAGAGGCTAGGGAAGGGGGGCATAATCAAGGGAAAGGCGCTATGGGCTCTGCTGGCAGCCTAGTCATAACTCAAGGACCTATGAGATAGTGATTGAGACCTTTGAGGAAGAGGAAAGCGATTAGTTTAAATTGATTGATTAGTTAGTTGTATTTTTATGAAGATTTCTAGTTAGAATATTAGTTAAAGTGGCTTATATGCTTATATAGCTTATATACTTATAATATATATTATGCTTAGTTATATTTTTATTTAATATTTTTAATTAAAGGTAGTTAATAGAATATAATATATATACTTAATTAATATATGCATTTATTATATATATTATTTAATTAATTCTTAATTATCTTTTAATAATATTAATATATTAAGAAATTAAAGGATTTTAAGCTTAAATCTTTTAAGAAGAATAAGAATAATAAGAATATTATAAAGAGATAAGTTAAGTTTTAATTTATTTCTTTAATAAAATTATCTTAATATTAATTTTAAGTTCTTTTAATTATATAATAAGATATTATTAACTGCATAGTAAAACTTACTTTTTATTAAAAGCTATAAGTAGCTACTATAGTTAATATATAAAAAGATTTAATATATATAATAAGTATATGCATTAAATAAGTATGCATATTAATATTATTTCTTACTTTAAATGCAGTTTTTAAAAAATCTATTGAAAATTTAAATCTTATTTAAAATAGCTAAGACTTTAAACTTAAGCTAATTATATAATAAAGTTTATAACTTAATTTTTTTTAGATTTTTAAAAAATCTTTATAAGAAATTATTAAAGAAAAGTAAATTTATATTATATAATTTTAGTTTTTTAGAATTGATATATTGATTTTAATTTTTAAGAATATATAAAAAATATAAAAATATAACTTTTTTTTTATTAAATTTAATTAAAAAATTTTAGGCTTATATTATTTAAATAGCTTATTTTAGAAATTTAAAAATTCCTGTTTTTTACTATATAATATAACTAATGCGTATACTTATTTAATGCGCATACTTATTATATATATTAAGCTTTATTATATTAAGTTAGCTTAAAATTTAAAGTGGCTTTAAATAAATAAAGGTACTTAATATCTTACTTAAGTATTAAAATATAATAATATTAAGGTATAGCTACTTTAAAGAACTTTAATATTTTTAATTTTTAAAAGCCTTAATTAAAAAGCTATATATATATTTAAATTATTTTTAAAACTCTTAAAAATATATTATATTTTCTTTAACTTTATAAATATTTTTAAATATTAAAAATAATTCTTTTTACTTTTTTAAGATTAATCTTCTTTATAATATAATCTAAGTATTTTAATTACTTTAAGAAAAGACCCCTCTTAACTTATTAGCTATAGTAGCCACTTATAGCTTTTAATGAAAAGTAAGTTTTACTATATAGTTAGCAATATCTTGCTATGCAATTAAGAGAACTCTTAATTTTAAGTTTAATATAAAAATAAATTAAGTTTATAATTTAAATAATAAAATAAAAAGTTAAGAGTTATTATTATATTTATATATATTTATTTTATTTTTATATTAATATTATCTTAGTGCCTTTATTAGCTTAAAAGTTAAGTATATATTTAAGTTATCTATTTCACTTTAGCTTTAAGTTCCTAGTCTTTAAGGAGCCTAGTAGCTAATAAGTATTAGCTTAGTTTACCTAAGGCTAAGAGCTATCTAGCAAAAGATTCTCGCTAGCTTAGGTTTAGATAGGGTTCAGTTAAAGTCCCTAGCAATCCCAATAGACTAGTAAAGCTCATTCCTTTATTATTATAGTTGCCTGCAGAAGGTGTCGGGGGGTTTCAGCCCCCCTGCCGTTATAGATATATTATTATATTATTTTAAGCTTAAATACTTAACTTTTACTAGAGTCTATTACTTAACTCCTATAACAATATCCTATGCTTATGAGAAAGAAATCACATTGCCCCGTCCAGCTTCTGCTCCTCGCACATCTCGGCATACATGCCCCTTTTTGCAACCAGCTCGCCGTGCGTCCCGGCCTCCACAATCTTGCCCGCGTAGAAGACGAAGATGCAGTTGGCGTCGCGGACCGTTGAGAGGCGGTGCGCCACCGCGATGGTGATCCGGTCCCCTGACGACGCCGCCTCCGATAGGGCGCCTTGGACGAGCTTTTCCGACTCGGTGTCCAGCGCGCTCGTCGCCTCGTCGAGCAGGATCACGTTGGGCTTGCGCACCAGCGCCCGGGCGATGGTGATGCGCTGGCGTTGCCCCCCCGAGAGCTGGCTGCCGCTCGTCCCGCACGGCGTGTCGAGGCCCTCGGGCAGCGACGACACGAAGTCCCACACGTTGGCCGCCCGGCACGCGTCCTCCAGCACCTCGTCTGACGCTGCCTCCGCCGCGCCCAGGTCCGGAACGCCCTGCGAGATGATCTCGCGGATGGTCCCCGCGAAGAGCGTCGGCTCTTGCTGCACCAGGGCCACCTGCTTGCGGTACAGTAGTGGGTTGATGGACGACAAGGGGGCAGACGAGTCGATGGTGATGGTGCCGCTTATCGGGTCGTAGAACCGCTCCAGGAGCGAGATCATGGTGCTCTTTCCGCAACCTGAGGCGCCCACGAAGGCCACAAAGTCCCCTCGTTGAATCTAGAAGATTGGTGTTAGTGAACACGGATTGATCTCGAACTGGACGAAGTCGCTCATATAGTGTCTCTCCCCAAGGAGGAGAGAGCCTTCCTCCGAGTCAAGTATTTACTTACCGAAAGAGACACACCCTTGAGAACCCGATTGTCCGACGCCAGGGGGTACGAGAAATGGACGTCATGGAAGTCATAGGAGCGGCATCCATGCTCAGGTCCTATTTCGCGGTTATCGTCTGTCTCGCGGATGATCCCTTGAAGCCCGATGAGCCAGAAGTAGTAGTTGGCAGCTTGATTCGCCTTGGTGAAGCCTGGGATCTATCAGTGACTCGAAGCCACGGCGTTTTGAACCTCCTTTGGACTCACTGCTGGAGAAACTGAAAGCCAACGCAGTGGCTTGACCGGAGAAGTAGACACCCATAAACGACACAATGAACTGGTAGAAGCTGATCTCGCCGTCGTTGATCAGCTTCGATCCCCACCTGTTTGCACAATCAATCAGCCGAGTCGCTTCACATGATTCCGCAAAGCCAGGAAGTGAAGACTTACCAGAACCCTAATGCTAGAACGAAGTACTCGACGGACTGCGTGAGAGAGAACCATGCCATCATGTGGAACATGGGCCAGCTCGCCTGAGAGATCGCGCGGTCGAGCTCGTTGACGTACTTCCTCAGCACGGTGCTCTCGATGGCGAGCGAAGAGACGGTGCGGATCGCCATGACTGTTTCCGAAGCCACCGAAGCGCTCGCCAACAGCCCCTGGGCCATGTCATCGTCCATCTTGGTCTCGAGCCTGACGCGTGCGTAGCCGCCTAGCATCATGGGCGGTAGGCCGACGAAGACGCCGACCAGCCCGAGTTTCCAAGATATGGCGATTGCGAGGACGCTCGACGCGACGATGTTATTTAAGGACATGAGGATGATGGCGACGGTGAACCCCATCAGCTCTAGGATGGCCTGCGGGTAGGAATCGAGCCTGCTGATGAGTGCGCCCACCGTGTTCTCGGGCCGGTCGAAGAACCGGAGGTCCTGCCGGAGGATAGACTCCAAGATTTCCCGTCGCATCTTCCTGCTGAGAGCCTAGGATACGGTACGCTCCGGGTCAGTATCAAGATGCGAGACTAGGAAAGGGATCGCCTTCCCGTGCGGAAGACATGGAAGCTCTCACCTGTGCGATAGTATTGGTCGACCAGCCCATGACGAAGTATATGACGAGAATGCCGAGCGACATGACGAAGAACATTAACGAGATAAAATTGCCGCGAGCGACCAGGTCCGGAGAGGTAAAGACGCTCATAATATTGCCTAGCAAGAGGGCTTGTCCAGGGTTCACGGCAGCTGCGAATGACATTGTGGTGAGCATGTGTAACGGCAGTGCCATACTCTCCAGCGCCGAAGCTGGGGAGCCTTTCTCAGTCGAAAGCGGACCACTCACCTCCTCCAATGCACGTGGTTATTGTGACCGCGAACCAGAGCCAGATATCGGGCGTCCCTCTCAGAAGCTTCCAAATATTGTGGATAATGCCCGTCTTTTCATACAAATCGTGGTCTTCCCGGTCCTTTAGTGCCGTCAGTTGTTGCGCCTCGGCCGTCCGGATCCTAGCAAGTGACTGAACGCGATCGACATGATCGTCTCCCTTTTCCGAAGCCTCATCGGACGTGCTTGTGCCCTTTGAGCCGTGGTTCTTCTCGATGTTAGCCGGCGCGAGGTCCTGGGCCTTGACGAGAGTGGCATAGACGCCGTTCCTGAACACCAGCTCTTCGTGACGCCCCTGTTCCTTGATCTTGCCCTTGGAAATGACCACGATGTTATCCGCGGTACGGATGGTCGCGAGCTTGTGCGCGATAACGATGGTCGTCCGGTTTTTGGAGGCGCTGTCGAGAGCCTTCTGGACGATGCTCTCGGCGTGCGAGTCAAGCGCGCTGGTCGCTTCGTCGAGGAGTAGGATCTTGGGCTCCGAGATGACGCTGCGGGCGATGGCGATTCGCTGCTTCTGTCCGCCCGAGAGCAGGCTGCCTCTCTCGCCGACGCGCGTGTGGTATCCTTGCGGCAGGCTCTGGATGAAGTCGTGCGCGAAAGCGAGCTTCGCAGCCTCTTGGACCTGCTGCATTTGCTCTTCCTGTGATGCTGCCTCCCATTGGGTACCGACGAGGCCGTTGGCAATGTTCTCGAACACGCTGCCGTTGAAGAGCACAGGTTCCTGGACGCGTCAGAGAAGTGCTTGCAAGTCTGTGGTACGCACTTAGGTGTCTTGCCTGTTGAACTAGACGGACGTTGGTCCGCAGCCACTTGAGGTTGAGTTGACTGATGTCCTTCCCATCCAAGGAGATGCTGCCTGCACGGGGGTTATACCACCGTTCGAGAAGGCCGATGATCGTGCTTTTTCCTGAGCCGGATGGTCCCTTCCCCCCCTAATTAGATGCGTCTACGACAGATATGATCGGAGTACTCACCACCAATGCCGTGACTTTGCCTGCGGGGATGTTCAGGGTGAAGTCCTCTAAGACGGTGACATCTGGACGCGTAGGATAGCTGAAGTTGATACCGTGCAGATCGATGATGCCGGCAGTTTCGTCAGGTTCGTCTCCCGATTCGTCAAAGGGGTTGATCTCGGATTGTCTATCGATGAGAGCGAACAGCTCCGAAGCTGCGGTTGCCGCGCGGCTGAAGGTGACCATGTTCGGTGTTACTTGCATGACCGTACTCGCAGCCATGATGACAGAGAAGAGAACACTAACGTCCAAGTTAGCCACAGAATCTCTATAATGAAATGGCAGTCTGGCTGGTGGCTCGCGAGAGGATGGATACTGACACAAACACAGTTCCTAGGTCGGAAATCTCGCCGCGGTCGAGCATGGCGATGCCCTGCCAGAAGGCTAGGCCCATGCCGGCGTAGACGACGAAATACTGCCCTCCGAACACGATGCCGTAAAGCTTGTTCTTTTTCATCCCCTGTGTGTACGCATCCTGAAGGTAAGAGTCGTACTTAGCCATCACTCTCTGTCGAAGACTGAAGGCCTGAAGGGCCCGGACCCCCCCAAGGACGTTCTCGGCATAGCTACCGGCTTGGGCGTAGACCTGCAAGATCTTGGTCTCGATCATGGCATCGATACCACCGGCCGTGCCGAGCACAATGAGCAGAGTTGGTACCATAAAGATGAGGATTAGAGTCAGCTTCCATTGTGTAACGAACGCGATCACGAATGCCGCTACGAAGGTGGAGATGGCTTGGATGACGATGCCGAGCTTCTCTGCGATGCCGGAGTGGATCAGCTTGCCGTTCGTAGTCGCCTGCTGAGATATTGAACCAGAGATGCCCTGGTCGTAGTAGGCGATTTCTTGGCTGAATGCTGCCCGTAGATAGCTTCGTCTGATGTTGCGGGTTAGGTAGTATGCGACGTAGGTGAAGAGAGAGGCGTAGATGTATGTAGCCAAGAGACGAACGATCCCTATGTAAACGAAGTAGATACTTTGGTTGTATTAGCAAATGACCCTTGCCTTCGTCTGGAAACAAGGGAGAATAATGCGCTTACGCCGATGCCCGCACTGCGGACATGAAATTGCTGGGCATCGAGTTCGTGTCGGAGAAGCTGAAGTCGCTAAGCAGTGTCAAGAAGTGTCCCATGACTAGGTTGACCATGGCGAGAGAAACACCAGACGCAATAGCAGCTATGAAAGCAATGAATTCGAGGACGTAGAGTCTGATATCGCCGAATGTGAAAACTCTCTGTAAAATAGATCGTCCCAGCTCGTCAGCCTCTGCTGTACGGATGAGGCACGATGCAGCTATCAGCTCTCCGGCCAGACTTACCAGGAAACCATTCGTTCCTTTCTTCTTCTTGGCGGATCTGTCATTTCCTTGTTCAGGTTTGATTAGAATTTGAGTGTCGTTGTCTACTTCGACAGATTTCTCGGCCTCTCGGGGGTCCAAAGGTGTTGCCATCCTGTTCGCTCCGTGTTAGGTAGTATACCTTAAGAAAAGGAAGAAACGAGTGGACGATTGACGCAAGATGTCGAGCTTTGCTGATCTGATTTAAAGATAGTGGTTAGAAACGTGCAATATATAGAAAATGAGGGAAAAAAGGAAACTGTTTGGCCACAATGGAAGACATCCCCGAATCTGTGCCTACCTCCCTTAGCTACCTTCTAACGTCAGGAGAACTACGGAGAGCTTGAGAGACGCGCAAGATTCATCTATACTTTCTAATACCTCGGGAGCTTGGAGGCTACCACGTCCGGTCACAACAACCTGGTTATCATGGTATTGGCCCTCTATCAGAGCGACTCCGTGCGGAGGGCGGAGCCTCCGAGGCTCCGCGCGTCGGGGCTCCGAGACTTTCTAAAGCCCATATGACGCTGCCATCTCTTCGGATCTCAAGGTTCCATCTAGGCTCCGATGCGTCTGCGTACACTAACACAAGTTCTTGACCTTACACGCCTCGCCTGTGAGGTATTCGGAGGACGAGGAGAACCAATCGACACCAACCAAAGTACGACGTAGATGCACCAGCGGCAGTGCCTCAGCGCCGCGCCCCACTAGTTCACTATCTTAGTTCACCCACTCTCTCACCTTCGATGGAAGAATCGGATGTCTCGTTCTCGCGGGTTGACGAAGAAGAAGAACAGAATCCTGCCGCGACTGAGAAGTTAGCAGTGAGCTCACCGATGTACCTTCCGTGCAATCATATCATGTGGCTGATGAACTTCTTCGAAATAGTGTCATCGATGCCGTCAGCGCAAGGTGAAGACAAGACATCCCTCGGGAACTACCTACATAGGTATCAGTGTCTAATTTCTCGTCCAGGTGAAATGCGACCGGTTGAGCCCGTGTTCTCACTGCGTCAAAGCTGGGACACAATGCTCATACGCCACCGGCCCCAAGCCTAGAGAAAGGCGGCAGAGGGTCATGGTATCGACCACATAGTAAGTAACTACAACATAACCGACCGCTTAACAAGCCCTAGTGAGGCGGAGCACCATGCTGAGATTCATCAAGTGATTCCAAGTTGGATGCAATATCCAGGAAGATCGACGAGCTCAGCCATAGGATGAGCCAGTTGAGTCATGAGCCGACCAATGGTAGAACCTCTAAACCACTCAACTTTGCAGACCCTATCAACCAGGAGGAGCGCTGCTCGTCCTCCTCATTCGAAACAACGCCATCTTCTTCCTCAATCGGCTCCACACCAAGCCAAGGGGCCCTGGGGTATGATCCCACCGGCGAGGGTGTCCATGAAGTGTACTATAACTCTTCTAAAGCCGAGTACGAGGGCGAATCGTCGCTCTTTGCTCATGCCGTCTTCGCTCGTCAGTTTCTGCAGAATGCCATTAGCTACACGACCAGCACTGAGATTGCGCATGAGATGGAAGCCGTCCTTGAAGGCCTCAGGGCCGCCGTTCATTCTGGGAAACAACAGTCTGATACGCTCGATAGATTGTATCCTCATGCCAAGTCGATCCCACCCGGCTCGACGACCCGCAACCTCCCTTTGCCGCCCATCGACAAGGTGTTCATATGCTTGCGTATGGCGAGGGAATGCCCGCAAGTGGCCACGCTATGGTTGGGTGACTATATTAGGCCCAACCAGTTCAGCGACTACTTTATCAAAATTGTATCGCCTGGTCCAGCTACCGAAGCCGATTTGATCATCGTCCATTGTGGTCTTTACTGGCTGTTCTGCGAATGCTCCAAAGCCGTCACCAACGATGAAACGAAGCAGGACTTCAACGCGCAGGCTTCCATATGCGAGGCGAACCTCGAGACCGTCCTTGCTAACCTTCGCTTTCATCAGCCAACAAATATTGACCTCGCATATGCGATGGGCATGGCGGTAAGCTGTTTGCCTGTTTTTGTGAAAACCAATCGAAAGGTCCCGTTCCGACTGACCGTACCCGGGGCTAGTCGCTATATTGCCTTCAGAAGAACAAGCCATCTGCCGCATGGAATTTTATCAATTCAGCGGCACATATGATACAAGCTCTTGGCTTGCAAAATAACGTGCCTGCAGGCATAAAGGGGCCAGAAGAAAAAGCCCAGAAGAGGGACTTGTTCTGGACCATATACATGACCGAGAAGATGCTGTCGCTACGCCTAGGTCGTTCATCGACCTTCCGAGATCAGGACATCACCCTCGCCCGTCCTGGTATGAGGCGCCCCAGCGGTTCTTTCTTGGCCGAACTTGCCCCTGGTTGGATCAACATAGCGAGTATACAGGGCCGGATATACGACGAAATCTACAGTCCAGGAGCCCTCATGCAACCGCCGCACATCCGGACGTCTCGTGCTCGGGCTCTTGCAGCGGAGATGAAAACTGTCATGCAACATTCGCAAGACATCCACGTGAGTTTGTCCAGGCTACCTACCTAGGATCATGAAGCTGCCTCATCCAAATCGCCCCCTCGAGGCAACGCCGACGGCTGACTAGCCACAGGACCATTACGAGGCGGACAAAGGGCAAGTGCTGGGACTGGATTTCCACGAAATAGCAAGACGTTCCGATCGAGTCATCGGCCTTAGCATGCTTACGCTCATCTACCGGAGCATCGCCCCGGAGAAGCAGTCGACGTCCGCATTTTGTCAAGAATGCATCGATGCCGCCAGAGATACGCTCCAAGAACACGACCGATGCGTCGCTGTGATCACCAGGGCGCGAGGGAAGACAGTGTTCCTTGAAGCATACATCAACTGGTTCGTTTTAGGTTATTCGTCCTTTCCGTCCTCGACCAGATCTGACGTGGAGATGCAGGACCATTACCCAGTCTCCGTTCATACCCTTCATCATCATATTCTGCCACATCATCGAGACCTCCGAGGCATCAGACCTCGAGCACATGAGAGGTCTTGTCGAGACGCTCGAGTCTACATCGACCTCCCACGCACATAACACATGCGACAAGCAACGTCGTCTCTTCAAGGCGTTGTACGATGTCGCGGCCAAGTATATCGAGGTCAAATCCCGCGCGGACGGCGGTGGGCAAGAGGGAATGTCGTGGTCGATGGCTCAGCAGCAGTATACCGATGCGTTCGCCAGCATGACCTCGAATGGCCTTGAGCTCGGCACATTAGACTCTGGAGGAATGGTGGGAGATCTGGGGCCAACGACCGCCGCAGATGCTCCTCCTGGTCACATGGCATTACGCAGCAAGGCCAACGGGGAAGGACTGGGGCTTGTGGATGGGCTGGTCGAGCCTACGGCGTTGCAGAACACGGCGTTTGGGGATGTGGACATGGAGATGGATCTCTCGGGAGCTCAACTTTGGGACTGGTTCAATAAGAACCAGTCCTTCATGAGGATGCTTGAGGATACATAGAACAAGGTGGTGGGTGATGTATCTTGTGAGTTTCGAGTTGTTGTGGTGATAGATACATGTAGGTACTCACTGTCCGAAACTCTCCCAAGTCTCCAGCCGTTGTTGCAACGGAGCAAGCGAACCTTCTTCAAAATCCGTTGTTGCTGGGTCATTTGTTTCAACTACCCATATATGAAAGGTGTTTCTGACTGCTGTTGTTCGATCCGCAGATCCCTCAAGATTCAAGTGACGACATAGAGGTGAAGCGGCATGCCTTCCCCTTTTATTGAGTTTACTGCCCATCGAGTCTAGCATTCTTCGAGTATTGAGGTTGGTCTGTTCAATTCTGAGTTATTCAATACGGGCATTGGGACGTATGCCATAAACTCGCTGTCATCACCGGATCAGCATGACTCCCATCACACGAATCGATCACTTATTCTTGATCTGGATAGTGTTTGTTGGCGCGCACAGGACCCTCACAATGACTATAGGGTTGGATAATAAATAAGCTTTAAAGTTTTCTTTTTCTGTTGAAGGGATTTGCAATGAAGCCAGTCAGGCGAGAACGAGTAGGTAGGTATATTGAACTATCAAGACTGAAGCTTGCATTTCTCCTTAGGATCGATATGCAAGCGATTATTTAACGACCTTAGAGCATAACCTTAATGACTTGCCAGGTAATCATAATATTATGACTTCTTGGTTGAGATCCTTAAGAGAGAACCTTATCTCCATGAGGCCCCGAGACAAGCAATAACCTTTGGGGTCATGATGCATATAGTAGTAATATTGCTATTTTAAAGTCTCTTAACATATATGATAAGCGAATGCCGCAGACAAGCGAGTGCTATAAAAATCCCTCATCTCTCTTCCTTTCCATTCAATCAATTGATTTTTAATAATATATAATGCTTAAATCAAATAAAGAAGCTAAGATCCTCCTTGCCCTTTAAGCTCTTTAGAAAGACCTAAAACTAAGCATCTAATGCGCTATAAGTCTCTATAAAGTCCTTAAATAGGCAATATATTATATAACAAGGGACCCAAGAGAAGTAACACCGCTACTTTATATATCATGACCTTAAAAGGATATTGCTTATCTCGGGGCCTTATAGGGATAAGGTTCTTCCTCAAGGTTCTTAACTAAGAAGTCATGATATTATGATTTCTCAACTTAAAAGTCATAATAGCATAACTACCTAGCAAGATATCTAGGTTATGCTCTAAGGTCATTAAATAATTGCTTGCATATCGATCCTAAGGAGAAATGCAAGCTTTAGTCTTAATAGTTTAATATACTTACCTACTTATTCTCGCTTAACTAGCTTCATTGCAAATCCCCTTAATATATTGCCACTAGAAAGGCATAACTTCTTAAGCTAATATTATATTTAATTTGCATAAGCTATTAAATTTAAAGGAATAAATAATTATTAAGTATATTTTTAATTTAAATTCTTAAGAGTTTCCTTTATATTTACTTATTATTAAAGAAATAATTAATTAATTACTTATTAAGTAAGAGGCATAACTTATTAATTAATATTAAGCTTATAACTTTATTAAATAATAATTATAGCTTTAAATATATTTATTTTATAAGTATAATTATAAGAGAGCTTAATATAAAGACTTAGCTTTTATTTATTAATAGTTCTTATTTATAAAGAATATAATAATTAAATATAATATATATAATAAGCGAGTAATATAGATAAGTAAGTAGAATATTAAAAATTTCACTTTAAATTATAAATTTTAAAGATTCTTTAAAAATCCAAAGTAAGTTTAAAATAGCTAAAAATTTAAAATAAGATTAATTAAATAGAGATATTTTCTATAGAATTTCTCTAGATTTTTAATATATTTTTTTTAATAATGTTATTAAGAAATACCTTATTTGCACTATATAAATAGCTATTTTTATATAAAGGAGATTTTTTAAAAATCTAAAAAAATACTATTTAGTTTTTTCTTTAGTTAAATTAATAGAAATAATTTTTTTAGATTTTAAAAATTATATTACTTATTCTAGAAAAATTAATAATTATATTTTTTAATATATAATATAATATTTCACTTACTTATTTATTCTACTTACTTATTATATATATTAATATTAAATTAAATAATATATATAATAAGTAAGTAATATAAATAAGTAAGTAATATAAATAAGTAAGTAATATAAATAAGTAAGTAATATACTTTTCTTAACCTTTTAATTAAGAATTTTAATAAAAATATAATTAACTATTTAATTAATTAAAATTAATTACTATTCTCTTCTTTAAAGGTTTTAATTATTATCTCATAAGTCCTTAAGTTATAACTAAGCTAGCAATAAAGCCTATAGTGCCTTTCCCTTAATTATGCACTTCTTCCTTGCCCCTTATTTTTAATTAATTTAACTCCTCCCTTAATAGCAAGGACTATTTAATTAATTGCATCTCTTCTTTCCTATATAGTTATCTTCCCTTTATTCTATAGCTAGGTCCGCTTTGCCCTATACCTCTTACTAAGGGTCATATTTACTTGCTAAAGGATCTAGTTCTTAGACTTTAATAAGGCTACTTAATGCATTATAGCTTTTATTCCCTTAGCAAGAGAGCTTAGAGCCCTTAAAATAAAGGCTAAGGAGCTGCTTTAATATCTATTAATTTGCCTTTTAAGATATTTTAATTAAGAGCTAGCCTTAGTTGCAATCTTTAGTATTAAAGAGACTTAAGGGTTAAGGAG
>JAMAKE010000250.1:0-20450 GCA_023628695.1 Nectriaceae sp. PG4201
TTAATAGGCATAGGAGCTATTATTTAATTGAATTTAAGCTCTATTGCAAGGAATATAAGATTATTATACTCTATATATTGCCTTATTTATTATACTTACTTTAGCTTCTTAATATTAAGTGCTTTAAGCCGCTTAAGAAGGCATATAATAAGTAGATAGAGTATTTAATTAAAAGCTTTATAACTTATATCTCGAAGACTAAGTTCTTCTTAGCATTTTATGCTGCCTTCTAAGCCTCCCTTATAAAGAAAAATATTAAGGGGAGTTTTAAAGGAGCTAAGCTTATTCCTCTTAACTTAAAAGCAATTATTTAAAAGCTTAATATATAATTATAAACTCTAATGCCTACCAAGGGGGAGCCTAGCCTGCCTAACCCTTAGGTCTCAATAATACTAAAGATAGCTAATAAGGCTAGGGCTTAGATAGAATACTTAAAAAGGCAAATCTATAGGCTTTAAAGTAGCTCCTTAGCCTCTATCTTAAAGGCCTTAACTTCTCTTTCTAAAGGAGTAAAAGCAATTATGCATTGAATAGCACTATTAGAGGCTAAGGTATAAGATCTTTAGCAAGCAAATATAACTCTTAATAAGAGGCATAGGGCAAAGCGGACCTAGCTACAGAATAAAGGGAAGATGACTATATAAGAAGGAAGAGATGCAATTAATTAAATGGTCCCTAATGCAGAGGGAGAAGCTAAATTGCCTGAAAATCGGGGGGCAGGAAGGGGGGCACAATTGAGGGAAAGGCGCTATGGGCTCTGCCGCCAGCCCAATCATAATGCAAGAACTTATGAGATAGTGATTGAGAGCTTTAATGAAGAGGATAGCGATTAGTTTTAATTGATTAAATAGTCTATTGTATTTTTATTGAGCTTCTTAGTTAAAAGGTAAGAGAAAGTGTTCTACTTGCTTGTCTATTTCACTTGCTTATTATATATATTATATTTATATTAAATAATATAAATTATAATATTATATATTAATATAGAGTTATGCTATTTGCATAGCATTATATATTTAATTGCATAGTAAATAGCGGTCTTTTAGCGATTTTCTTACCTTTAAGAGTTACTTAACTAAAGAGTAAGATCCCACTTTAAATAAGAGTACTTAGTACTTAAGAGATATATCCTATCTAAGTATCTTAATTTTATTAACCTTAAAAAAAAGTGCTTTTAAGTTTTTCTTAAAATAATTTTACTTATAATATACTTATTTAATACTTTAATGATAAGTTACTTATTACTCCCTATAGTAAGGCCATGAAAAATTACCTATTTTTAAGGTATATTAATTGATAAGGAAGGTATTGAGTACTTTTTAGACCCACTTAATGCTTGAAACCTTACTCAAGATAGTTAAGCGCTACTATGCAACTAGAGAGAAGGTGCTGTGTAAATAGCATGACTCTTAATATAATAAAAGAAGCTATAAATTTATAGATTAAATATATTTAATTTTAAGTAATATATATATTATATTTCTTAGTTCTAAGTTAAATACTTAAAAGAGCTTCTTTTAAGTCTTTAACTTAAATATAACTTAAAAGAATTAACTATTAAAATTTTTAAAATATATCTCTTAATAACTTTATAGTTTAATTAATCTTATTTAAAGTGATTTATATATCTTATAAAATCTCTATTTAATTTACTATAATATTAAGCTAAAGGCCTTTAAAATATTTATAAAGTTTTATAACTTTAATTAAAATAATTATTAAGAAAATGCATCTTAACCTAAAAACTATTGTCAACACTTTTAGATTTATTATTTAAGTATATAACTTAGGTATAACTCTCTATAACTTATATATTACACATTGATTGAACTTTATCAGTTACTGCAATCTATCACTGAGAGATAGGATAACGCAAAGGCATATGAAAACTAAATAAGTACCACTTACAAAAGGTTAAATATCAAAATTTCGCTTATAGATCGCGGCCTAAGGACAGACTTAGCTATACATGATGCGGGAGACCGCCATGTCGGCCCCAGAGGTTTGCCGAGACCGGTATTATCCGAGGGGTTAATGCAAGCGATATCAACGGAAGCCATTATGCACAAGTAGCTCTCGGGAGTGGGTGAAAATGGAAAAGGATTGATTGATGAGGTTGGAAGGCTTTAATGCGTAGAGACTGGTGGTAGGTAGCAAGTAAACATGGGAGGAATTCCGAGGATTAAGTACTTGGATTCCTCCAGCTTCTGACAGGGACCGAGAATGGTGCTACTCATTCAACGCGGTTGTTAACGCGGGATATGCCTCCTGTAAAGGCGAATCAGGTCCCTGGTATAAGGTTGCTTTACCCCCTAAAGCCCTTGTGGAGATGTAGATTTGTGCGTACATGACCTCAATGACCCGGGAGAGGATGCCCTACTTGGCCGCGGAAGTAGGTAACAACTGCGATAAGACGCGTTGGGCTTGCTCTTAGTGACTGGGCATGGTTGGGCAGATGATGGGCGGGGCTTGAATTTGTGTATACATCTGCATTGAGGCGGCTGCTGTCAGACGGGCCAGGCTGCCACAGGCCGGATATATAAGGTGATCGGAGGCTAGGAGGCCAAAAATGCCTCAACAAGCAAGCTACACCACATATGGCGAAGTGAGCTATCAAATCGATCAGTTGAAGGACTAAAAACAACAGCTCAAAGAACCTCATTTTGCAGTCCATTTGCATTTGCCTTATTCAATAACTCGGGCCGTTACAGCCCGTGATACGTGTTTGACAGGTGGCCGAAGTCTTCCGTACACAGGTGGGGGCTCGGTATCGCAGGCCCATAACTTCGCAGGGGACTCGATATCGTCAACGCGCGGAAGGTTGGCCAAATTCCTCCATGGTCACGATATCAGAATGGACCCACACAACTGAGAAGATGATCGCTGCGCATTAGCTTCTCCCGGTGCTATCAGAACCGTTGCGATTATCGGCGCCGGGCTGAGTGGGTTAGTATCGGCCGTGCATTTGCTCCGCGCCGGCATCAACATCACCGTCTTCGAGCGAGCAAATCATGTAGGCGGAGCCTGGAAATATAGCCCACAACCAGATCGGGATCCACCATTCCCCAGCGTTCGACCGCCGACTTCGGATTGGGCCGAGCTGGAAAGGCTGCAGGGGGAAGGGCTAAGTGTCGAGGAGGCGGCGTTGCGTTTTGCTCCCCCGGGCCTAGTGTATGCGAACATGAAGAGCAGGGGCAGCAAAGTGACCATGCGGACCTCATTAGTGAATTGGCCTGAGGGGAGCGGGGAGCCTCTAGATCATGGCGAGGTGCTGGAGTATCTCCAGGACGTTGCTCGAATCCACTGTGTGGAAGATAAGATTCGCTTCTACACGCGGGTGGAAGCGTTATCGAAGAAGGAAGGTACTAGTCACTGGCACATCCGGACTTCCAGGCTCGTTGCGACAGAAACGAGCTACAAGGTGGAGGGGGAGACTTGGAGGTTCGACGCTGTCGTTGTGGCTACGGGAAGATACGGCGTTCCTCGCGTGCCTGATGTGCCTGGACTATCTACCTGGAAGCGCATGTTCCCAGACCGCGTGATGCATGCCAAACAGTACCGCACGCCAACATCCTTTCGCGGCAAGAGGGTGCTCATTATAGGGGCCTTCATCTCCGCCATGGAGATAGCCAAGGAGTTAATCAACAACGGTGCGATAGTGTACCAGAGCGCAACTGACACCAAAGTCGACTTCAGGGACCAAGCAAGTCATGGAAATGCCGAGAAAGTGGCCATGGCAGCCAAATTCATCGCATTCGCGCAAAACCGAGACGAACCCGACCCGGGTCCACAGCCGCTCGACGGCGACCGCCCTATTCCAGGGCGGGTAGTCCTCCAAGACGGGCGAGTACTGGAGAACATCCACCATATCATAATAGCAACCGGCTACCTGACCACCTACCCTTTCCTTGGCCCTGTTCTGGAGCAGCCATTCACTTCACTCCAAAACGCGGACGAGAAGGTTGTTACCACCGCCGATGGCAGAACCGTGCATAATCTGCACGAGGACATCTTTTATATCCCTGACCCGACTCTGGCCTTCATTGGTGTCACGCACTTCGCCTCTACCTTTTCGCTGTACGATTTTCAGGCCCAGGTCCTCGCGGCCGTGTTTGCGGGCCGTGTGCGGCTTCCCTCTGAGGTTTCAATGAGGGCGGAGCAGAGGCGGCGGAAGAGCCGGGTTCTGCCGGGAACTCTGCTGAATAGCATATTTCTGTTGGACGATTTTGTGATCCGCAAGCTGTTGGATTGGGTCAACAAGGATTTGATAGCGGGTGGGTTCGAGCCTCTTTCTTTCGGGACCGGATCTCGAATGGTGGGATGCCTTCAGAGAGCAGAGGGAAGGTTCTCGGTCGCTATTGGGTATGCTGCAGGATAATTACTTGTGATAGTTGAAAGGCGGGGAGAATACGCATATTTATGCAATATTCCCACCCTCGTAGAAGATCACCATCAATCCACTAGGCTTGCCTTCGTATATGCAACCACCCTGTCTACCTTGTGCCCTGATTTGGCCCCCATGCCAATGGTTGCTTCTTCCTGCAGTCTTGGCATCTCATGAGGATGGGTTGCGGAGAGCTGTGGAGGTGATAGCGCACCACGCCACCATTTTTGTCCTAGCAACCGCCCGCTGGATGGCCTGCTGGGAAGATCCTCCCTTGCTTCCATTTTTGGGGGGTTTTTTCTGCTTGATAAGCAAAATATTGCTCCGGCCTGTATCCTCCTTAAAATTGTTTTAATACTTCCCCGCTCTAAGAAACCCTGACTTATTGCTTAGACTATTTATAAGAGGAGCATTCTCAGAGACAAGGTTCAGGGGGGAACGAGTGTCAGTTTCCAATTTTTCCGATTCATGACTTGAAATAGGGGCGGGACCCTGGAGAGCATATAGGCACGATTTCAACCATTTTGGTTATGATGCGCGATTGAGAAATGAACGAGAGAAAGATTTTAATTATGCTAGAATGTATGGGGTAAATAGGCTAAGTACAGGGATCCAAGCGGATCGAATTATCCGTAGCCAGATAATGACCTTAGAGATATATTCGACTTGTGTAGTGTACAGGTATGGTCTTATATTGACTGCAATCGAACTCCGCGGCTTGCATAGAGTCTCTATTAATATAGTCTTCTTCCTAGCAGCACCGGTACATAGACCGCGTCACCCTATGCGGTCAACAGAGTCGCATAGGACGAGTCGTCTTCAACGGGCGAGCCCAGTCCACTAGGGTTCCGCAGTCTAGCGGCATACAGGTAGCCTTCGGTCCCCTCTGCTATTGCCAATATGTTATCGAGATAGTTGCAAAGTTCCCTGGCCGTAGGGCGACAGTCCACCTCTATCCTGATCAGATGCTCTCTCATCAGACCGATGAGGTCGCTGAATGCTGTCCCTGGGCGACACCTGGGATCGATTTCCATATAAACGAGGTATCTCTCGACTATAGGGTGATTAACAGCCCTACCGTGACTATCGAACGTAAAAAAGAAGCCCTGCTTGGAAGCCTTGTCGCACAGATATTCGGCAAAGCCTCTCAGCTCTCCATAGCCATAGAGGAGGTAAAGAACCCACTGAAAGATAACGCACCCCATAGCCCAGATATCTCCTTCACAAGAGTCCTCCCACCATTCTATAACTTCCGGCGCTTCATGTCTCAGGTATAACGGCTGAGTGCCTCCCCCGCCTGAGGACGTGACGAAACTTGGAGTGATAATCTTGAGCTTACCAACGCGAGTTCCATTGGGAAAAGAAAATATTCTTTCTGGTCCGAATACACCGTGGCAGATATCAATATCATGAGCAGCAGCCATGGCGGCAGATAGCCCGCGCATCTGCACCAAGACCTCTTTGACTAGAGTCGAGTCCAAGTGTGGGCTGGCAGGTGACTCCGCCCAGATGTCGTACAGATTCCCCTTGTCGGGATGATCGAACAGCATGTACGCCCGATGGTTGATTTGGAACGTCGCAAACACACCTATTATGTGCGGGTGGTTTAGTTGGCAGAGTTGTTCGAAGGCTTCCCTTCTACTCTCCAGTCCCTCAACAACAGGCTTTTGCGCTGGGTCCCGATAGTCCACCCGAGTCTCGTTTATGGCGATGGATATATGGTCCTTACCAGATGGAGTATGGTGGCTGCTGATGATAGGCAAAACAGACCTGAGGTGGTTGGGGTGAATCCGCGCAAGTTTTGTTTGGCTCATGGCCGCCCAACTGGTTCCTTTTGGAAGACCCGAGTCTTCGGTCGGGATACCGGTCTCTGTTATGGCAAAGATACACCTGGGATGGAATGTGTACTCGAACTTTGACGGCAGGAATATGGGGGCCAAGAACTTCCACTGCGCGGAGAAGAAAGACCGGTGCTTTGTGGCAGTC
Organism: Nectriaceae sp. PG4201; assembly: GCA_023628695.1. Classification (NCBI taxonomy): domain Eukaryota; kingdom Fungi; phylum Ascomycota; class Sordariomycetes; order Hypocreales; family Nectriaceae; species Nectriaceae sp. PG4201. The sequence goes on from JAMAKE010000250.1 coordinate 6,371, forward strand.
CACGGGCGGCTATTGAATGGCTTGGGCAATGATTCAAGGGCAATGGGAAGTTCCGCATCATCGAAGTAGTAGTATTTGAAGAGCTGCATGACCTTCCAAAGCTCACGGCCTCTGAATCCTATGTACATCGCAATCGCAAAGCATTTCTTCGCATGGGACAAAATGAAGTCGAAGGAATCCACGTCATCCGGAGACCTCGGGTTCAAAGTCGGAAACTCTTCAACGATTGCTTCAGGAGTGATAATTTTGTGCACAAGACCTTCCGGGAGGAATGATTTTCCGGCAATCGGAAACTCGCTCTTTTGCAGATTATTGGTGATAGAATTCACCACCCAGTCACTCATCCGCATCAAGGGCACGGTTGAGAGTTTCTCTCCGGATGACTTTGTATCAAGGGCTTCCTGTAGAGTAGCTACCAGTTTACTGCGAATGACTTCAAGCCATTTTGAAGAGGCGGCCTCGGAGTCTAAGATGTATGGCGCTTCAACTCGCGATCCTCTCATTCGGGGCCGAGAGATGTTCCGTAGCGCCTCGCTTTGCTGTTTGAGGTTCTCTCCAGCTTGTTGACCCTTTAGTTCGAGAGCTTTTAATTTGAGAGTGGCTCGTCTCAATTTCCGATCGCTGGGAAAGTCTATGGAACGAGCCTGGTCATTCGCACCTTTGATGCCGCCAGGTTGCGAGTGGGAAGCAAGCACAGCCATAGACTCTCTACCATCATCCGAGCCTTCTGTTGAGATTCCAGTATCATCATCCCACCAGGAGAACGACAGGAGCGCAAGATGCAGCAAGTGACGAATGAAATGATCATGTAGATCCGACGAGGTTTGCGTTATTTCCTTGTCCAGACGTCCAGGGTCCCTCCAAACAGGACCACAAAGTGGACACTCGGCCGTCTGCCTAGGGTATGTCGTCTTGCTTTTGATGGACATTCTGGTAAGCTCGAACGGCGTCAAGGCCGGCGAGAAATCGCCTCTATGGTCCTCGTCAAGATGTTGAACAAATGAATCCGCGCTCATATGAGGTTCCGTCTCCATGCTGCATTTTGGGCAGTGCCAAATGACACGGTGAATGCATTGAGCCCAGTCTGCGTGATGATACTCAAACATGTGTTGTGTCCACTCTTCGGGGGTTGCAAAACAAAATGAAGGCGGAGAGCCGCAACATTCCTCGGAGACGCAAACGTATGGCATCAAGTCGGCTCGCAAATGGTCCCTGGATAGAGTCAGCATCTTGTCGAGTAAAAGCCTGGGACAAAAGCAATGCGAACCTCCAAAGAGATTCCTTCTCCTCATCACTTGCCTCTTTAGGCAATTCCAAGTCACTGAGGCAATAGCTGCATGTTATGATGCTCTTGCCACCTGGAGACTCGGATACTGGGGGACATTCCGCCGTCAAGGAAAAACTGGAAAACCGGCCCTTTGCAGAGCTGCCCTTTGAAGTCGTCGGCTGCTGGTTTTTTCTTCGGCGCCAGAGAATCCTCTGTCGCCGATAGATGATCGAGTCTACTAATTGGGCTCGTAGCGATTTCGCGGATGTAGGATACAGGAATTGGATCATTGAGGAAATAATGCGACGAAAGTCGTCGGGTGTCTGTTTGATAGCGAAATCGAGAACTCTCTCTCCCTCGCTAGTGCTCAAGGAACGCCGTATTACAATCGCGAGCCGGTTGAGGCGATCCACCGCTCCAACTATGCCATACATTCCCGCTTCACGCTTTGCCACATCATCGAGGCTGCGGGTTTCTGATCCCGCAACGTCTTTCGGTGCATGGCGGTCGATGCCTGGCCCTGCGTTAGAAGCGTAACGCGACACACACAAGTATGCGAAGAGAGATAAACTTCTCACTGAGCTGTAGATTTCTCTGCAAAACGCCAAGCATTGACAGCACCAAGCCGTTGAGATCTGGGGCGTACTGTAGACGCTGGTCGAGGCAAGTGCTTTCACCCCCTAAAACTTCAAGGAAGCTGAGCCAGGTGAGAAATCGACGGTGGCACTCGAGCACATGGCTAGAATATAGCTTTGGGGTCCCTAAATAGGAGTCGAAAAGCTTCTTGCATTGCTCGGCCAATGAGTAGATAGCGCCAGCTCCTGCGACGACGGTGCTGTCTACGGTTTCGCCAAGCGGGCCATGAAGGGAACTCGAGGGGCTCATAGCTTGGTTTTAAAAGGAGAAGCGTGTGTTATATAGGGACGGCTCAAACGTAAGCCTGAAGCACAGACCGCTGGCCTCCTCGGCAGGGCAGTGGTATTGAGGACACTGTCCGTGATGCTGTATCTGGCAGCCTTGTTTGCAAATTGATGTACATCTGAAAAATACCGCACTTCCCCTCCTCTTGGCGTATCACGTGTTCAAAGGGATGGAAATTACGCATGCTCTCTCAATATCTCACCTTCTATTGGGCATGCCACGCATATTCTGTACCGACCCCTGGCCTGGTCTTGAATCTCGAAACCCCCGGCACGCCGACAAGGCTCTCTCAACCATCCATTCTTATGTGTCATCCTAGCACATTGCAGAGGGATTTCAAGCCCTGATGATCTCTCGATATGAGTCGGACTCTGCATTTGTACCAAACCGTCAACAACCTCGCATGTTCCGAACTCAACCTCTCCGAATATAGAGATTCGGGGTCTCCTAGCTTCAAGGATGATAGTGACGACAGAGTCATGAAAGAGAATGCTCGGAATTTTCTCCTGTTCGAGCTACGTCTTCATGAGATTTCTGGCGTGCACGTCCAGCTAGCTCAGCACGCGAGACTCCAAAATCAGGGCGGTCAAGATAGCCGGCCTGGGGGAATACACGATCGATCATGGCATCAACTAGAGCGTGTTGCTGAAGCTGAACTGACCCATGTCGCGTCCGGGGTATAGATGGCCTAATTTGATACTTGCTATAGGCGTACATATAGGCAAAAGCTGACCGGGGATCAAGGTTCCACCAGTCGACGGTCGCGATGACCCGGAGGCCAAACTTACCCACCATGTCGATTTGGTTACGAAAACCGGCCTCGTCGATGAAAACCTTCGGCAGTCGTTCATCCCAGCGTCTCTCGGGGAATGGGTCTCTGCAGCCGCACGGAAAACCGCCGTGAATAAGTGGTTAGAGTGGGCGGCCTACCGTCTGTTCGGTTCATCACCAAACCAGACGACATCCAACACGAACCTCGACGCTCAGGCACTTGCGGATTGGTCGGAAGCAGATGCACTCTATGGCTTTCTGGCAAGTCGAGATTGCGCAAACAACCATGGAGCTCTCCTTCACTTGTCTGGCTTCGGCGGATATCCAAATGAGAAGCCTATATTCAATATGTTTCTATCTAACTGCTTAAAATACGAATCGCCCGATGAATATGTGACGTGGCATGAGACTTCGTGCACTCTGGAAAGGTTCGAATTCATGCGTTGTGTTTCATGTTAATGAATTAGATAGCTAACTGCCCTTCCTACAGTCGCTTGGAGGCTGAGCCACTCCCAAGACCAAAGCTCGATGTCTGTCACAAGGTTCAACGCAGCGGCAGTCGCCACGCCCGTGTTTGCTTGAAGTTTGATCGAGAGAGTCTCTGGGCCAGCCGCGAAAATGCCAAGATCGTCTCAGCACTTGGAAGGAATCGCAACTACGTTGACCTCCAGACCCTCCTTGACAGAGGGGATCTCAAGGCCGACGATCGTAGCGACAAACTGAAGAAATTTCGGTTCACCTTCCGATTGGCCCTTTCTCTTTACAAACTGTATTCCGGACCCTGGATCCAGAAGTACTGGCGCTCCAATACCTTGCAAGTTCTCGACTGTGGGGTTGGCACCAGCCTCGACACGTTGGATGGTGCGTACATTTCTTGCAGCTTGCGCCAAGACTTGAAAGAAATCAGCTCCGTTCAAGAATTCCTGCAAGACGACCCTTCAGAAATCTGTCCAAGATTTTTTCTCTCACTGGCGCAGCTGTTGATCGATATCGAACGGGGTGAAGAGGGGCGTCGACTGAATGACTTGGACGCGTCAGGAGCCTTGCATACCGCCCTAGTAGAAGAACTGCAACAGGGTTTCAACAACGGACCCACGCAGCACTACTGGGAAGCTATTCAAGGCTGTCTGTTGTTTCTAGAGAACTTCGAAAACGACATCGATCGAACTACCGACGCAGTCAAATGTGCTCGGGGAGTGATACAGGACACTATCGTTCGGCCTCTGCGGAAGAATCTGGCGGATTGGGAAGAAGCGCCTCCCACAAGAGTGTCGCAGCACGGTAACCCCGAGCTTTCCGCCTCAAGAACACTCGCGCCAGCTGAAAACCAGCATGGTACTGAAGCTTGGTTCGATCTCTGGTCCGGCGCGGACGATAAGTGGAAAAGAATGTGCGTGGTTTAACGTTCCGTCCTATCCTATCACTTTCTCACAATCTATTCAAGAGAGCCGAAAGAAAAACCATCAACTCGCGGCTTTGATGCTTACTTCAAAAAATTCGTCGACGCGTACCTCAAGCCTTTACCACCGCCGACCGGCCTAGGTGAAATGGGCCGAAAAGTCCGGATCGCGATAATTGATACAGGGCTTCGTGGCCCAACTCATCCTAAGCAAAGCGACCCCATTCTTCTCATGGCTCACAAACACAAAAGAATCACTAAGCTCCGGAGCTTCTTTGCCCCTGATAACTCGGAGCCAGATCCAGAGGCTTGGGAAGATGGCCACGGGCATGGGACGCAAGTGTGCCGACTACTGCTCAAGTATGCACCACGGGCGGAGATTGTCATCGCCAAAATAGCCGAGGCAAAAAGCCTCAGGGCAACTCACACACAGCAGCTTGCGAAGGTGAGGCTCATTGTGACTGGCAGAGGCTTTGCGACCCGGATTCTAACAACTCTTGGAAATAACCCAGGCACTTAGATGGGCAGGCATAAATGCCGACATCATAAACCTATCATTCAGCCTAGGATCGCTGCCGGGACCCGAACTGCAGAGAGAAATTACCGAACTTGTGACAAGGAACAAACTTATCTTTGCTGCTGCCTCAAACACGGGCGGCTTTGGCTCACGACAATGGCCGGCGAATGGAAATGGCGTCTTTGCAATTCATGCAACTAACGAGTTCGGAACCGCTGACACGGATATGAACCCTGCGCCAGACCCATTCAAGGACAACTTTTCAACCTTTGGATGCGACATTGAGTCCTTCTGGGACGGTCAATATGTTTCCATTTCGGGGACCTCTTTCGCAACGCCCATTGCAGCAGCACTAGCCGCCAACATCATCGAGTTTGCAAGGCGCGAACTATCCCCAGACATGGCGCAGAACTTTACCAGCTACTCCATTATGAGGGGACTATTTCGCAACTGCTTGACACCAAATACAAGCCGCGGGGCTTATCATTGCATCAAGCCTTGGACTGTGGGGTTTTGGGATGAAGACAGCACCATTGAAGAGGTCCGCACCAAGATAGCGAAAGTATTTCCATTCACGTAAATAATTCATATTATTCATGACCCATCCATCCGTCTCAGATTAGAGAGCTGTTGAACTCACACGCTCGGAGGCACAAAGCACTCTTTGGCACCATCACTAACAGCCTGCGCCCGAGCGGCTGCTTCTTCTTGAATTGGTAGCAGTGTAAAAACAGTCTCTGACAGCTGATCCCCTGAATCATTGTCATCCATCATATTGCCATCGAGAACACCTTTGTTCTTGATGGTTCTGTCCTGACTGAACCATTTTTTGGTGCACTGATACCGATTCACTCGATAAGCAATCACGATGTCATCAGCAGTGAACTCGAGTTCCTGCTTCTTGTCATTTTTCGCATCGCCAGTGATTCCAGCATCGACAGCAGCGGTTGGCAGCCCTTTGACACTCGCGGCAGCGTCTGCGTGTTTCTCTGATGAGCTTGATTTGTTGAATCTCAGCGCTTTAGCGACCTTGAGCCCCGTAACGAGATACAAGTCAGCGGTGTTGTTTTCCGATGCCTGCAGCCATTCCTGTATCGGCTTCTTGGTCAGGCACTCTTTGAAGTATGCGCCGGAAGGGTCCGGATCGAAGTAAGTTGTCATAATCGAATCGCAGGAAACCGTCTTCTCCAGGCCTTTCGAGGCCCCCGCGCCGACAGAGCCATCCACTGGCAGACCAACGACCTTGGCCCAGCCCTTGATGTTGGCCGCTCGGACTCTGGCCAAAGTGTCTTTGTATTCGGTTTGCGTTACGGGCTTATACTTCAGCTCATCCGGAACGTCCACGAGAAACGGCTTTCGGTTGAGGGGGATGAGGTATTTTAGATCGTCGAGGATGATTCCCAGCGCCAGAGGGCCACCTTCGGCTGCGATATCGAAGCGAGGCACAACATGATAGGTGAGGACTTCGTCCCCACTCGATGCCATGGTTCTGTAGAAGATAGGGAATGAAACGCCAAAACTCGACGGGGTGATTGCAACAGTTAATCCGGATTGGGTTTTAGGCATCAAGACGAGGTAAGGCTGTACAAAACCATACAGATTATTAAGCCTATATTCAGCCAATGACCTACCTTGACCGCGACTTTCATGGCCAATGGGAGTAGATTGACACGTTGCCCTGACAAATGCATGAATGAGCGAGCTGAATGTCGTTGACTGCAGCAAAGAGTGACAATCATCGAACTGATGAAGCCAATACTAGTAAGACAGGCTTCGCTATGGCACCGACTCAAGAGCTGGTCCAAGAGCAAGGCACGGCTTAACTTCCCGCGCTGTGAAAGAATCCGGCTCCATGAGACACTCGTGAGGCTGAGCTCCCGGAGTTCTGGACAATCCGCTAGACGACTGCGACAGGAGTGTAAAGGAAAGTCTCAGTAGGCCATTGTGTTCAGAGTTAAAGTGTTTAAAATTAGAGTCGTACTATGCGCATAGGTAGATTTTGCTAAGCGCACGGTGGCATGAGCATTTGTATCTAGTCAAAGACAAGACTTGGACAGAATTAGATCCAGTCATTAGTCGTCATGATTACATGATTTTATGGTATAAAGGTACTGATGAGGATATTTTTCTGTGGGCTCGGAACGTGGGTTGGAGGCCAGTCGGGATCATCTTGCCAGTCCGTCTTGTACTCATACTGTCCACTTCAGAGAGCGCTTGGAGGATGTTGGGAGTGCCAGCGAAGCCTGTTGTGATCTTGAACCTCTCCCACCGAACTAGATGACCCAGCCGGTCTCGCGCAGTCTCCGTTGCCGACTTTCCAGAAGCCCGAAATTAAGTGCCAGAGCGTAAGTCGCCTGTGTATTGCAAGCCAATATTCCCTTCGGCGAGACATATTCCACCAGAAAGAGTTCAGTTAGACGGGTTGTAGTAGCCGCATACTCTTCACTCTTCTCCACCTGCCCCAGGATCTTCCCAATATCGGAGGCAAGTTTGGTTGCGTGGAAGAGATAAGCGTTGGTGGCCAGGAAATTATTCGTTGGACAGTTGCCTGGCATATCCGGGGGTGCACGTGGATCCAACCAGTCGCCATACTGCGGGTGATCTGGAGACCACAAACCATCTGCATCTCGCGGGATACCATCGTCGAGCCAGCTGCACGTACTCTTCCACTGGACTTAGAGCTGGTTGATATCGCCGAATGTCTCGTATAGACTCAAGGGAGTCAAGACAGAACAGCCTCCCCACACGGCCATTGGTCTTATCATGCGAAGATCTGGCTGCTTCGGCAGATTCGGAATGATGATGGGTACTACTCCTCCAGCGTCATTCTGGTCTGCCTCAAGATCACGCAGCCACGACCCCAGGAACGCAGAAGTGTCGTACAGGAAGTTTGCTGTGGGAGAAAAGACCTGGATATCGCCTGTCCAGCCTGGCTTCTCGTCACGTTGAGGGCAGTCGGTGGGGATGGAAATAAAGTTGCCTCTCATAGACAACACAGCCTTCTCGTGCAACCGGTTGATCATGGCATGTGATAACTAAAACGTGCCGGTTCGACGAAGGTCAGAAGCAATAACGATTCCGGTGAAGTATTCGAGGGAGACGTTGTCGTAACCATTTATCTCGGCATAGCTGGCTCATGTCAGCTTCAACAGGCTCAGTCGGCGGACTCAGATCAATGCTTACCGAAAGCCGTAGAAAATAAACTTCGTCTCAAGGCCTTTTTTAGGGCCACCAAGTTTGACGGTGTACTCTGCCTTCGCTATCCGCAGTGGCCTTATACCCAGCTCTCCATACTCCATCACCTCTGCATGACGTATAAGAAGTGCCTCTCCCTTCTTTCCAGGAATGTCCTTCTCACACCTGGGCCAGCCCACGAAGTTCTGGCCAAAATCGAGTACTTTATTTCCTTGGGGCGTGACGATGATGTCTTTTGGCTTAATTTTCATGATCCGACGGACGGGGGCGACGTCAAGTGCGACGAGTTCCGCACTGAGGAAAGGCAGCTCTTCGGCGTTCCATTTGCCAGTTGACTGGGATGAAACGGTGGACCATGAAGGTTCAATCAAGTTGCCGTCCCAGACGTCTCCATTATAGAGCTCGGATAGGAGGACCGGTCCATCAAGGAGTTCCCAACTTGAGTCAGTCTCGCAGCAGACTTTGCCATCAACCTCGAGTTGTGCCAAGAATGCCATCTGCTCACCCCAATGGTTCGCTACCTCTGGCCGTCCAATCCTGCTGGCAAACCATCCTTCGGCAACTTGTGGATTTCCCACACCCAGCAGTACCAGTAAGCCAGAGAATGCAAGGCCGTGGCTCACGAGTCCACGTAATGTACTGTTCCAGGTTGTAGAGCCAGTCGCACATTCGATCATCGTCATATATGTGACTTTCCTTTTTTGTATACTCAAAATCGGCGCTGAGGAACTCCCACAATTCTTCCTGCCGCCGGGACCCTGGCCAACAGACCGTCAATTCGTAGTCCTCTGTTCGGTATAGAAGCCCTTACTCTTATAGGGAAATAGTGATATCTTCTTGAGCATTTAGGTCGGGGCTCCGACAACAAGCTCGTAGTCGTTGTTGCGTTCACGAAACCTTTTCAAACCCCTGTGGTCCGTGTCGAGGCCGATTGCGTCGAGGGAACCCGGCGCGCCAGCAGTAGCAGACCGTCGAGTGACCACCTGCAAGAATTAGACTAAACCGAGATCCAAGGGGTCCAGGTCAACTCACAAACTCTTGCATCCACGGAATGAAACCAAACACCAGACGACGTGTCTTCTCCTTCTCAAAAAAGTACTTTCTGGAGCTGTCTTGGAAGTATGTATGGAAAGCCCCTTGCAGGTCTTCCAGCTCGGCGCTTTCAGGTCCCAAGATATACATTATGTCGATATCGGAGTCCAGAGGTGCAAGGAGATAGGAGATAATGAGGCCACATCGGCTGAAATGTATGCCCTAGTGGGGAGTTCCGAGGAATAGCACGCCCTTCAATCGAGGTTTCAGCTCTGGGTGCATGACCAGAGCCTATGTGGGTCAGCGCCGTCTCGCGGATACTTGAATACTGACAGACCTTCATGACGACAAGGCCTCCGTAGCTGTGGCCCACCAGGATAATATCGTCTTCCTTCAGCTATACGGCATCAGCATGGCGATTCGAGATTAATGCTTTCAGGCTCCGACCTTATCACTCAAGAGGTCTTGATGGAGGGCATCCCCGGTCCAGCTAAGCCGTTGGTTCGAGTTACGGAGCCAGAATGACCAATAGTTGAAAGTAAATAGCCGCACATTAGGCTGGAAGCCAAGCTCTTTCAGACCGTTGGGCAATAAATCCGTGATCCAACACGAAGTTCAGCAGTTCCAGGCAGTGGCGGGATTTGCGCCAAGCTCATGAACAAATACGATCCTAAAGCCCGCCTCAGTCTACGCCCATAGTTGCACAAGTCGAAGAACTTACGATGTCACTCTCTGTTCAAGAGTAGCCACTCTCTGGAACTCCTTCCCGTGTGGGTAGACTTGGGAAGGCCAAGCTGTGACCCCACTCGCGACGGCGTCTCTGTTGGCGCAAGGGCGTCTACCACCCACAGATAACCAATACCGACGAGCACAAGTGGTCCAAAACCAGATAGGTAGATCTTGAGCGTGACGGTTGCGAGCAACACAGGAACAGCGACTAGAAGGATGAGAAGAGCAGCGCCGACAAGTATCAGATCCATAGCTCCGAATGTGCTGCCCTATAGCGTCGGATAGTCAGGTACGTGGAAGGTTGGCGTCTGCTGCTTGTTGAGATGGCGATAGTATATCTTCCACGGTGATTCTACGCAAAATGTTGCATAAGGTTGAAGGTTGGGTCAAGAAAAGGGATTATTGGATGGATCGTAAGCTGTCTACGCTGTTCGCGGAAGAAGTTGAAGGTAAAAGATGCGCAATGGGGTGAGACAAAGAACGGGCTCCAAGTGTTGGAAGCTTTCCAGCACCCTCACCTGAATGGTGTGTGCGAGGAAGGGGCTAAGCTAAGACAAGCAATGGCTATGCTCATACTCGCTGCTTCCCGTTGGAGACCAAAAGATAGATCCGAAAGAAGTTTCTTTTTCGCCAACCAAGCAACATCCGGCATGTGGTCAGTGTTGGAGCTGTTTTGGCTATGGTCGTTTATATATATAGTGACTATCAGCCAAGAAATTTCTATATCTAGAGCGCCCTCTCAAGCTTCTGTCTGGCAACTCACTAGCATCCATTTCGCAGTTCAAAGTTATCTACCCTCTGTTCTCTCCCTTAAGCTTCAGCGACTTCGGGGAAAAAACCAACAATAAAGCAGATTCTTACAAAGGCAGCAGCAACACTAGTCCTCGCCATTTCGGGGTCCGCTGCTGCCGCGGTCCGCAGGAGTGTGTCAACCATGTCCAATAGCTTCTGCTCCGGGGAGTCCATGACGGTCATTGTCACGCAGATTTTGTATTCAATGGCGGCGCATGATCCATATCGCCTACCCATGGCCACGGTCTACAGGGCTACTGAAAACTCTCACCCTTCGGCTCTCAGTATGATGACCCTTTGGCGCACCGTTACCAAGGTCGGCCCACCTAGTCTACTAGCAATCGACACAACCCAAGGCACTGCGTACTTCTCCCTGGACATCAGCGAAGTTAGCACCGTGACGCAGTCCGTGCTCCGGGGCCGCGTCAAGGTGGCCGACCAGGAAATCACCCAGTTGGAACTGTTCGTCAACCGCAACCGCGGCGACCACGGCTTCTCCTTCTCGGCTGCTGAACTTCTTACCAACTACAAATTATTGATGTCGCCGCCAGCGAATCGGACCAAGGAGATCCAGGCAACGTTGGAGGCGTTGAGCGAGGCTCTCTTCGCCACGTCCAGCAACTTCTCCGTCACTGTTAGCGATGATTGCCAATTCACCGAGTTGGGCTGGAAAGTCATTGATACTGGCGTGTACGGAAATGGCTCAACCGACCCCCTCGGTTGCATTTGGCCTGATGATCGTCCCACCGACATGAATGCACGAGTCGCCCCGGTGGTCGATAAGGAGCTGGGCTTTGTCGTGACCGGCGACATAATTCCGGGTACTGTCTACCCCTACAATGGGAACGTCTCCGCCTTCATTCCGAACAAGATGACGGCAGCACGGGAAGCGCGGATGGTGTGGTATGATGAAATGCGATCCCAGGGCAATCTGCTACTTCTGTCTCCCACCGGAGCCACGGGTGACACTCTCGAAGTGCTCCAGTACTACAATCATGAACTCCAAGCCATGCAGATCAATGTCTACTTGAGCGGCCCAAATATGACATCCCCCTGGTAGTAGTGGTCGTATTTGGCGAGAGATTTGGCACAGTTTGACGAGTAGATGGATTAGTTTTGTTGAATACATTTTTGACCACGTTGATATATGGCCTTCATCCTCATTCTATAGCAGCATACTTACTAAGGTTTATACATTCTAAGCAACTGAATAAGTATTAGCACGAGACGAAATCAACAGCCTGTTGCTACGCTATAAAGGTCATATAAACGAGACAGACGATCTGTCAGTTTAACTAGTGAGCAGGCTACCTGGTGAGATAATCAGTAAAACGACTATAAAACTGGCTTCAATAGATCTCAATTTCAATGGGAACATCATGATGCAAGCTATTTGAAATTATCAGTCGTTTTCTAGGTATATCAAAACAGGCTACAGTCACTCATGAGATGAAAAATGAAGAGCCTCAATTTATCCGTTCAGACCCCAAGGCAGTTGCCTTGTGACAGGATGGTTGGTGGATATAAGCAGATGATAAGTCTTGGCCGTTTGAAAAGTCTCTGCATTTTGGCAACACTTCTATGTCTACAAACCGATGACTCTCCGTATCTATGCCCTACTGAACCCGACACCACGCTCGCCCAATTTTGTCCTACGATTTACTCCCCCCGAGTGTATAGCTCGATGTGTTCGATGCTGTTCCTCTATGGCGGAGATAAGACATGTCCCGTTCGTGGGTCCGTTCAAGGTAGCCCTAAACCACCAGAACCCAAAGGCTCTTTACTCGTAGAAAGATTGGTGGGGTCGATGATCTAAATTAGGTAGTGAACACCTCCGGAAAAAATCTAGCGTCGTGGGCCCCCCGTGATGGGTAGCTTCCGAGAGGAATAAGCTTAATTCGTTTTTTGTCCTCTGGAGTGGAACCGCTAGGCCGCTTAGAGACGACAAGGCGCACTCTGAATGCCCAGAGTTGCTAGGCTCAGGCCAAGGCTGATTTACAACCACCTGGCCATCCCCCACTCAGTGCAAATGCATCCGCCAATGTTGGTGAGAACCATGAACGTAGGAAATTTCGTCACAATACCTAGGCTTGTGGTGGGCCCCTCGCGTATTATTGCCTGGTTGGGCTAGTGGACTCGTATCCCCAATCTCATTTCAAGGGTAGGCGTGATCTCATGGTTCATCAGCCATCTACCTTCGCAGTACAAACCGATAGGAAGAACTACCCTGCAAAACAAGAACAGCCAAGTAGCATGCCACTGTTGTTCACTAACAACCCGCTTGGCCGTGAATAAGTGTCCCAGCGCGACAAGAACCAACCGACGGCCGTCACGGTCCTCCAAATACAAGAGAGGGCCCCTTGTCTCATCAGTCAATATCCGGTCAAGCAAAGAGAAGTGCTGGAATGAAGCCTACACCAGCATTTTTTGCCGCTACATGCCCCTTCGCTATCTTCGGCCAGGCCTCGGCCGGCTGCCGCGACGGGAGAACCCCCGCCCCAGAGGTCTGCCTCAATACCTTCGTCTGGTGTAGACTCTCGAAAGACTGCGACTTTCCCGAGAACGTCTGGCCCATAGACACAGACGGGAAAGGGCATGGCATGCTTAGGGACAACGAGACCTATATTGTCGCATGGGAAGGAATCCAGCAAGGCGACGAGACAGAGTTGCAGGTCGCCTTTCAAGCAACGCTGGAAAGTCGGATCCGGAAATACGAGGAGTTCTCCTACCGAACTCGTGAGTTGTCCCCCCGAAAACCGCATGTGGTCATTTATTCAAGTTCTGACGATAGTTCCAGTACTGGGCACCAGTAGCGGTTATACCTTCGAGCCGTACCAGCTTCTGGTTGAGATTGCCGACTCGGATGCGTTCAACGGGACCCTAGGTGAGCTGCAGGCCATGGCGGCGACGATGAGGCTCCAGATCACAGTGCTCGTAACAAGAAATAGTGAGATCATCCCCACCGACGATTTCCAAAGCAGTGAATTCTCGATAATGAGCCGATCGGCGGCTGCGGCAGCAGACTGGCAGAAAGACCATGCTTTTGATAGGGAGAGACGAAAGTGGAAGCTCGGAGTTGGGATCGGAGTCGGGCTTGGGTTGCCGATTTTGATGGGGGCTACGGCTTTGTTCACTGGGTGGAGGATGAGGAGGAGGTTCGGGCGGCGGCCGAGACGCTAAGCAGTCCCAGAAGGTCTCGTCGCCAGGTCGGGGATAAGCTTACCAGTTATTATCTGCGTTGTCTACTGGCTGATAGTTTTCCCTCCTACGAAAAAAAGCGACTGGGGGTTATAGTAAGGAGTAGGTAATGATATTTCAAAGAGTAAGTAATAATTATTAGAAATAAAACTATTAACGTATATGACAGTCATGCGATACAAACAAGCATGCGATACACTTTTCCTTACCCCCAAGACAAGACTAAAGATAAAAACACAACTAAGCATTCAATCAATTA
>JAMAKE010000251.1:0-20284 GCA_023628695.1 Nectriaceae sp. PG4201
ATCAAGCTTCTGAATAACTGCTTCTAGGTTAAGAGGAATAAGCCTAGCTCCTCTAAAACCCCCCTTAATATTTTTCTTTATAAGGGAGACTTAGAAGGCAGCATAAAATGCTAGGAAGAACTCAGTCTTTGAGATATGAGTTATAGAGCTTTTGATTAAATGCTCTATTTAGTGCCTATATGCCTGCTTAAGCGGCCTAAAGCAACTAATATCAAGAGGCTAAAGCAGGTGAGATGAATGCAGCAGCATGCAGAGTATAATGATCTTATGTTCCTTATAATAGTCCTTAAATTTAATTGAATGGTAGCTCCTATGCCTATTAAGGATTAGCAAACAATAGAGACCATTTAATTGAGCCTTTATATGCTAATTAAAATGCTTTAGCTACTTAAGGCCTATCTCATTATTAATCTAGCTATTTTAAGTTATTAAGATAGCTTAATTGCCTAGGAGGTTATAATCTTAATATTAAGTTATAAGATAATATTAGCTTGCAACTATAATAAATAGCGGGATTGCCTACCCTTTTGCATTAATAGCTTAGATGACTATAACTTACTCATAGCTTCTAGGCTAGATCGATTTTAAGTTTCCTTGCCTTTCTACACTTATCATAACTATTCCGCTGCTAATGATGCCTATAAGGAAGCCCATCTTATTAAAGTTATATAGATCATTTAATCTAATGCTATACTTAGCTATTATATTCTTTATAAGCAAGAACCATTAGCAGATAAGGGCTAGGTCTTTATATTAAGCCCTTTTATAGTTATATTTGCAAAATGAATGCATTTAAAGCTATAGTTGCTGCTTAATAAAGTTAGAAGCCCAATGCTTCCCAATAGGCCGTGCCTCTCGCTCAATAAGCAGTCAGTTGGCCATTTCTTCAACACTAGCGAGGCGCGGACAAAACCCTCGGGAATCTAGGTCAAGAATATACTCAATGATTGTCTGTTCCTCTAGATTAGATAGCTTCCGCAGGGGAGGCTTAATATTGGCCCGAGAAGGTATACCAGCAAGGCGGCGACGTAAGGTTGTCTCTGGGACTATATAGATTTAAGCAGCGCGCCAAGTGCTTAGCTTTGGGTCTTTTTAAATAGCTTGAAGGGTAAGAAGGATCTTTGCCTCTTGGTTTGATTGAGATATATTGAGTGGTTGAGAATTAATTCATTGAAGAGAAGAGGGAGAAATTGAGGGATTTTCCCGCCACTCACTTGGATCCGCCACTCACTTGTGACTTACGTTATATTATTACTTTATATATTTTTTATATTCCTTGCCTACTATATATCTCTTAATAAAGAGTCTAATTAAAGTTAATAACCCTTACCTTTATTAATATAAACCTTAAAGCCTCTCATTAGCTAAGAATAGCAAAAGCCCTTAGCTAGAAATCTCTAGGCTCACTTTAGGTTCACTTCAAGCTCACCTTATAACTAAGCCTCTCATTAGCTAAGAATAGCAAAAGGGCCCCACTGAGGGTTCAATAAGTTAGGAAGGAAACTGACCTTAGTTTGAAGATAATAGATTAAAACTTAGAATAAGGGTTTTACCTGGCCTCGTCTCAATACTACCCCGAAGTAGTAGCGAGATTAATATAGTTCCCTTATATTGATTGAAGAGGCATTATATAGTTTAGCACTAGGCTAAGATAGAGTAATAATAATAATAATAATATAAACCCTATAGATAAAAGTTAACTTTATAAGAGTTAATTATATTATTAGTTACTAGGATTATTAAGGTTATATGAATAGATTCTACTAGAAGTCATTTTATTATTATCAATATGAGGTTAGAAAAATAAATTCTACTATGAGTCATTTTATTATTATTAATATAGGGTCTAATATATCCATGAAATTTCCTTTTGCCGCGAGTAAAGCTTCGTAACATGCATCCTTATAAGGAGCACCCTTCTCCTCTCCAATCTTCTAGCCACTTGGTATGGTCGAGCTAGGTGCGCTAGACTCGCTGTCCAATCGCTTTTGCTGCAGTGAGGCGGTGGATTTTCTTCCTTTTAATAGATGATTCATTTCGTCACTTTCGCTGAAGTATCCTCGCCGCTAGTGGTATGTCTATGTCCAATACGGGGTTGTCTGCATGCCGTCATTTCTGCCATGTTTGGTCTTGAGACATACGACGCTCGTCCAGGCGATATCTACATATTAGGCTGAATTGAAGTAAGAATATGACACCATGGAGTGCATTTTAATGGTAATATTGCAAAGATCTGACGATATTGCGGTTGTGTTCTTATCTGTGGGATTGAGGGATGGGACTTTGATAGCAGAGAAATTAAAACTTCGATGAGATAGTGCTAATTCATCGTTAAGTTATGTTCTTTACCCTGCCAATAGTGTTGCCGAAATATAGCTCAATGCCTTTAGGGATTGTTCCTTGCTTATCATATATAGGATTATCCGCTTGGGATCTATTGTATTACCTGCCGCCAAAATGTATATAAAGCTGGAGTGCTACCATATACTTTGACCTTTCTCTATAATCCACTTTGGAGAGTTCTGAGCGTCGCTAAATCTGTGGTTTGTTCGAGGGTCTCGATGATGAACAACGGAGAGCTAAGTTAGATAACCCCGTGACAGAGAGATTGACACAAACCACCTGGTCTCCCGCCAGAAGTAGACTCGATGGACCCGTTCTGAAGCTTCTTTGCCGCCACTGCTATGGGCGTGATGGGAATGATGCAAATACCTTCTTCCTGGGTGATCATTTCCGGCATCCGCTAGGAATAGATGATCTTCCTTCGGAGCCCCTCCTTTTTGTGAGAATAGCCGGGCGTGCGATCGAGAGCATCTGCGACGGACTGTGTGATGAGAGTGGTGGCCCATTCGAACGAGCTCGCTCCAGCTAGAGTTCTCGAGATATGACCAGTCGACAGCCAAGGAATTGAGCAAGATGGATCGCCGTCATATCATGTCTCTTTGAATGATGGAAGATCCATTCGCTTTGTGCCAGACCTTCGATGATCTGGATCATCATTGTGTGAAAAGACCAAACATGGTATGGTCGGTAAAGAACATATTGTCAGTAATCGTATTGTGACAGGGATGGGCCCAAGCATCGGTACCGGTAGGCCCACCCGTTTCCCATCCTAGCACTCCATCAGTCCAGGTTGGGGATGCTATAAGAGTAATCAGCCTCGGTGATTCTTTCCAGAACGATTGAAGAGTCTCTTACCACTGGGGAGGGACCCATCCGCAGGATTCTCAGACTCATCCATGTTGATCTGCTGTGCCACGAAGTTGATTCGGCGCATGAGCGATTTTAGCAACCTGAACGGCTTCTTCAGGCCGAGAGCAAAGCCTAGAGAGCGTCTCTGAGGCTCTGACAACATCAACCAGAAGAATTTGGTGCATTCGATGTACTCGTCGTGATCCTGGGGAGCCTGCTGGAGAATGACAAGAGCCGCGCTGTATGCAGCGTAGAATTCCCCATAATGGGCGTGCCGAAGAGTAAACGTTTTCCTATACGCTTCCAGAAGTCTCCAGATCTTGAACGCAGCCTCAATGCACTTCTTGCGCGATCCTTCTTGAGAAGCCTGGTCGAGAGTGAAATCGAAGTGAACCCGATTGAGGAAGGCCTGCTCAATTAATATCACCAACGTGCAATACGTGGTGCTAGCGGCATCGTTAGCGCCCGATTTCGAATGGCGGATCGAATCGATTTTCTTACTGTAGGTTCAATTGATGTGGGGGAAGAGTGTTGTCTTTGTCCGGTTCAAACCGCAGGTGTGCGGGAAGATTGTCGTTCCAATCGGTCAGTTGGGCTGTCAATTCGCGCTTCGTCTGGAGGAGAATTGACTGGGGCGTGGTAGCACTCTTGACCGAGTACAAGTTGTCGATCACCTGCTCGGCGATCATGGACAGCCGAAGCAAGGACTGGAATGTACTGAGGGCATAGCACGGCCGGGGTCGATAGGCGAGAGAACCTAGGGTAAGAGGTTGAGCTTCGGGATCCATGTACGGTGTCCACTGGGCCATTTCATCAATCGAATCGAGACACTCTTGCGGTGTATTGCTGTCCGATTCGCGCAGCGCAGGAGGCCGACCAAGAAATAGTGACTGGTATTTGTCACTGACGTATGCGCCCCAGTAGACGCGCCGTCTGATCTCTATATCCGTGGCCGAGAGCCCAAACTTGGGCCCTTCCTCGGGCGTTTTGGGGATCTTCAAATGGTAACCCAGGTCCACCATCATCCGATATGCCATGCCGCAATAGACCCAGCCAGCATTCTGCTTGCCGTAGGGCACCAAACACGTACCACAAATGAGGAGTCCCACCACCGTGGGCATGCTGGGCTGATCGATACACTCAACCACCAATGTCTTGAAGCGTTTGTAGAAAGCCATGCCCGTCGTCTGCGGGTCTTGTGCATCCATCTGCAGGCCTTTCCGGTCGCTGTACAAACTGCTTTGTAGATAGATGGCATTCAGCAGCAATTTGTTGACGTACGGTCCATTATTGATCAGGCTGTCCATGATCGCCGGACGGTAGGTTTGGTGGTAGATCAAGTGTAGCCGATTCCAATGCAAATCGAGCAAATGCATCGCCATGTTCATGGGAACGCCATCGAAATCGATGTTCGCGGTCATGCTTGGGTTTGAACACAGGATGATCTCCTTTTGTCGACTGAGCGCGGCGAGCGAAATCAAGCGATCTCGAGCTGCGCTCTTGAAACTCCCGTCCGTCTCATCCGCCGTCGGCGGAGGATTGGACCAAAAGTCTCCGCTGGAATGATCATGGAGCAGACTCGTCCCCCCGTAGATTTGTATCTCGGCCTCGTCAGCTTGGGGCTCAGGTGAAGAGACTCTCTCCGACTCGGCCGGCTCTTCAACATGACCCAACGAAGGTCTAGCGGAAGACGGTTGCTCTTCTCTGCGCGGTGGTAACAGGTCTTGCCAATCCAACAGACGTGGACTGGGATCTGGCTGATAGCTTGATATCAGACTGATATCGTGTGATACATTCATAGTGATGTTGGAATCGTTCGATGCTGTCGTCGGACGGGTGTGATCTCCGTTTGACGCATCATTGGTCGAAAGTCGCTCGTTCATTTGTCCCTTAAGTTCTTCGATCTGCCGTTGAAGGGCTCTGATATCTGCCTTTTTGCTGCGCACCGCTGTCTTTCTGCCATCTTGTGGATACTCGCAGTCCCAGCCTCTCGTACGACAGGTGCTGCACTCGGGTTTTTGACCCTCGCATTTCACCTGGGATGAATCTGTCAGCCCACGGGTGGAAAGTAGCGTTTCCACCATTTTCCCGCGGTATTCATCGCCGCCACTCAGCAGGGAGCCGGTCCGTCAAAAGAGCAAACTTAGGCCTTACCTTTTTGCGGCGGCATGTTTTGCAAGTCCGGCAGGCGCCTCTCGAAACACTTGGCCGCTGAGAGGCCTGCACCGCCGTGGATTCGGAAGATTGCGGTCTCAACATTTTGTGCTCTCTAGTCTTGTAGTTGTTATCGCACCCCGGCCTCGCCGGCACGAGAACAAGGAAGATACGACTAGAGAAACAAGCCAATCGGCCTCAATAGCTGAACGATGGCTGCAATCGCCCGATAAATGAATTCCTTGGCCCGCCTTTTGAGGCAGCCAAAGAAGTGATGCTCTATGTCACGGCGTGAGAGGAGAGAAGGGCCCAGCTATACGGCGGAATGACGGAGCGATTGGCAGACTCATGTACCAATTGTTGCACTGAAGTCCAAAGGGGTTTAGCGCCATCATGTGATACACTGCGGCTTGGCACTGCGGACTAATTAGATAGACACGCCAACTGAGCGTTTACAGCAATCCCACTAACACTAGTCATTTCGTAGCCCCGCACCACCACCCCGCCCATCTTTCGGAGTTGTGTAACTCTGTAGAGTGAGCAATAACCTCAACCAGTTCAGGCGGTACTCTTTTTTTCTAAGTATTTCACACCAAATCTGAAGTATATGAAGAAAGCTCACTTATTTAAGTTCACTATTAATATATGCTCTTATAAGTATAACCCGCGTCTAAGCAAACTCATTTGATAAAGGCACTCTATAAGGGTGAATAATATAAAGTAATGTATCAATAGCCTCTATAAGCTATTCTGCCGCTAATAACCTTCCTAACCTTGAGGTGCGTTATTTAGGAGCCTTATTCTGAGGCGAGTAAGTGAGTGCGTGTATGCGTGCGTGCGTACGATATTTATACGGCGTTGATAAGATCACATAGTAGGACTTAGCTGTAGTTTTTTGTAGGTGGCGATTAGGTGGGGAGATAAAGTACCGCAGAGCTTTGCTGAGTTAAGCACCTGAGCGGACGGGTTGTTGCTCCCCTTAATGAAAGTTGTTGCTCCCCCTAGCACACTCATCTTTCAGGAGAGGGTCAACGATATGATGTGGATCGCCCCGCGTGACGAGAGAATCCCGTCAATCGGCGCGGATTCTTTGCCGCGGTAGTAGTAACAGATATGTTTTATCGAGCACTTCGATCCTAACGCCTCTCTGCGCGAGTAGTCAGTGCGGGCGGGCCGGACTTCCTGGGCTACCTCGTATCTGAATCAAATGGGCAAGGCTACAGATCCGTAAGTCCAGGCCAAATGACGACGTGCGGGAGGCCCAACTTTGATCGGGTGACCACCAATCAGATGGCGGATCCTGCGGATGTGCCATACTTTGCTATGCTGGTCCGGAGGTCGGCCCCTCCTAGCTTGAGGGGCCGGAGATTTGAAGGTCCGGGTTGCAGCGGGTCCTTCGAAAGGCCATTTCCCTCGATTTAGCTACGGCTGTTCATGAAAAGGACATTCGGAAATTAATATGTCTTCGCTGAACGTATTTAATGGCGGCCCGTTTGAACATCTTACACAGTGTCTCTCGGTTAATTTAAGAGCAAAAAGGGCCAGACAGACAAGAGAAAAGAAGATGGCCGACGGGTACTCTTCGGCGTGCTGTGCTACTCCGGCTGCGGTTGTCAGCGAATACGCGCTCAAAGGCTCATGGACCGAGATCAATGGGATCAAAACGTGTTAGTAATCCCTCTTCCCCTCGTCTCTTCTTTCCCCCCTATGGTCTATGCAACGAAGCTGAGCCCCTGATCTTCTTCCACCGTAAAAGGTAGCTTTGGTGGGAAAATAGAAGCAGTCCGGAATGTCTATACCCAGGTTCTCCACCTGGTTTAAGGTCAGTCATTGGACTTTGCTAACAGCTTGAATGCTAGATATGACCGGCTCCCCCAGTGCCAGAAAAGCAATTGTGCACGTCTACGATCTCTTTGGATATTGTCCCCAGACCTATCAAGGCGCAGACATGCTCGCTACGCAAGGGAGTGAGCCGTACCTTGTTTTCGTCCCCGACTTTATTGGCTCTGACCGGGCTGCGCGGCACGATTGGTTCTTGCCCGATGCCGACCAGAAGCCCCTCTATGACCTGCTGGCGATCGTCACTTCCAAGCAGATGATGACAGACATCCACGCAACGGTCGCGGCGTTGAGGTCCGACGAAAAATATGAACGTGTGCAGAGGTGGGCTGGAGTCGGCTTTTGCTGGGGTTCCAAGGGCATCAGTCTCATTGCGACCCAGGGAGACCAGTCATTGCTGGACGTAACGGCTCACACGTCGCCGTCGAGACTCGATCCTGAAGAAGCCAAGGCAATCACGGTCCCGACTTTGATGCTGACGTCGAATGAGGAGGATGAGACTCTTGTGGAGAGATATTGCGAGAATTTGAAAGGTCCCAAATATCTCGAGAGGTTTAACGAGATCCATGGCTGGATGTCGGCAAGGTATGATCAACCTCTTTCACGCAGCCCACTCGAGATCCTTGCCCCTTCTTGCTGACTGGAGGACTCTGCTAGAGGGAAACTCGATCAGGAGCCCCGGAGAAGGGAGTACGAGAGAGGTTATAAGCTTGTTCTTGATTGGTTGACCAAGTATCTCTAGGCCAAGCCTGGGATGTTGGCAGTTTAGATCAATTATTCTACATCTACTTCGAGCTCTAGACTCATGACATTATCCCTGGAAATTGAATTAGCATACCTCTCATCATGCATAACTGTTCCTATTGAGCCTTCTAACCTACTTTTGATTTCTGTAGACTTCAGCCATGGGGCGGAAGCGCCATGGTCTGGCTACGTTAGAGTGAAGTTATCATGGGCCTTTCACAATGCGGTCGTTGGCAATCTGTGGAAAGTCCACGGAACCTAGGGTATCGATGATGAGTTGTGACATTCAACTTCAATAGAGTAGCTTCTCAGATCATGGCTCCCATCTTCCTCCAGTGGCGTGCAGAGTTCACGTCCACAGAAGATCCTCTCTATGAGCTTCTCGGCGGGAATGACGCCTTCAGCGTCGCGGGAACAGAAACAGCGGCAGAAGCACGGCATCGACGGTGGTAAAAGATTATTGAGCCTCGAGTGGCCAATGCTATTGTGGATTACGGCTGTCCACAACTCCTAACGATGGGTCGACGCTGTCACAGTGCAGCAAATCGTCTTTGGTAGCTTCTGCAAACTTCGCACCGGCTTCTATCTCCTCGGCTATCCGTCGATCTGACTCCGCTCGTCCTAGCAGTACGGCGGTAGTGTCTTTTACCATCCCCCGCGGGACACATACAACACCGTTGAGATTGCCAATAACGTAATCTTCAGCATTGATCACGATGATGTGCTCGTCGGTTCCAATCGTAAGGGTACATTGACCTGAATTCGAATGAGTACAATGATCGCTCCATGAGGCAATACGGAATGTCTTGCGCCATCAATCTCGACTACTTCGTAAGAAGCTGCAGTCCCAACGTCACAGGCAAAAATATATTTGCTGTCGGCATTCCTCCATGATTATCATTGACCACGAACCGGATAACCGATTTCGTGATGTTCTTGTGGATCTCGAATGCGGCCGTTCACCACCGTGCCCACGGCGTTGAACGTTCGAGCTCGCCGGGTTATAAGTCCGCCGTAGACGGCATTCACGGTCGGGCGAGACGAGATGAGGACGATGTCGCCGGCTGGAACGGTGTCAATCTGAACGGCCAGCACCTCGCGATGGTGCGACAATCCTTAGGGATATCTGGCAGATAGGAATACCGGGACAGTACATAATGGCCATGGCTAGGTTGAATTTGGCGCGTCCCTTTGCGTACATATTGAACAGTGTATGCCGGACCGGCAATCCTGGTGTCGCCCTCCTAGCGTCGAGGGAATTATAGCCATATATTGGGCAGGCAACCTCCATGCGGGTAACGGAGTTGTAGGAGCGCATCAGAAATGCAATTGAGGAGCGCCAACAAGAGTCAAAGTGACAAGAGCGAAAGTAGCGGAGAGTGAGACGAAGTTCGAATGCCCCGCGCGTGTCGAACTTTACAACGCACCGAGTTGACCAATCAGTCGTCGGGAATTCATCCGCTGCATACGAAATACTATCTCCTAGTTTGTGGTCTCTAGCCGTGAAAGTTATGGCTATAGCTCATCTTGGAGTCTTTAGTCTCACGACCCTGTCTTTATATGACATAATGCCCTAAAAGAGTGTATTTCAGCCAGACACATCCTTCTCCTCACAAGATCATCTTGAATTCGGGGTCTCGATCGTCCCCGTATCCGATGTACTTGTTGTATTTGCCCTGAGCCTTGTCGCGGTTGATCTTGGCACAGTATAGCACGTTTAACAGGATTCTATATTCTTTGTCAGCCGTGGTACTTTGCTACTTGGATCGAGGCCACCTACGCAAACCAGGCATACACTAGCAATCCGAGGACGATGGTGTGCGACTTGTGGTATTGTGGTGCTTCGGTTGAAGGATAGATAAAGGCTATTTGCATTTTAGTCACTGTTGTCTTTTGGACAGACTTTGCTCAGTAACTTACCACAGACGAAACCACCGCAATTCGCAATCATCAACTGAACACCCAACGTTGCGGCTCGTTTGTAGTGGCCGGCCGAATTGTTGGAACACCACACCAAGACGGGCGGGACACTGGCATAGAGGCCGGTGGCCATGAGGAACGTCATGCCAAACTTGACGTCGTTGTCGTGTTCGCCCACGTTGGCAATCGCGGCGTACCCGATGACGGCTAGCGGAAGCGTCACGAGCATGATGATGCCTCGAATCTTGAGTCGATCCGACACAAAGGCCACACTCACCGTGACCACGGCGGCGACGGCGTAGGGGATGACCGACCAGAGTTGAGCCTCGTTGGCCGTGTAACCCAGGCCGTTGATGATGGTCGGCAGGAAGAGACCGAACGAGTACAGGCCGGACAGGATGGCAAAGTACGCGGTGGCTGTGAGAAAGAGTTGGACGTCGAGTATTCCGCGGCGGACCTCGGACCAGCGAAACTTTTCCACCCCTTCGGCTTGTTGACCGTCGGCCAGGTCTAGAGACGTGTCATTGCGGAGTCTCGTCTTGCCGTGCTCGCGTTCTTCCGGCGTCAAGAACGAGGCGGTCGCGATGCTGTTGGGGAGCAAAAAGTACGCGGCAACACCGGCGACAAAGGTGAGTAGGCCCTCGATGATCATGATCCAGCGCCAGCCGGCGTCGACCACGGATTCCGTAGGGGGAATGGCGGAGAGACCGCGGGCAAGGAGACCTCCGAAAGCGCCGGCGAGGGATGCACTGACGTAGAAGAGGCCGACGCGGAGGGCCAATTCACCTCGCGTGTAGATTCCGGAGAGGTAAAGGACCATTCCTGGATGGATTTTCAGTTTAGAAACCAATAAACCCCCCAAAGACTCGAGTGGAACACACCTGGCACAAGACCTCCTTCGAAGAAGCCCAGAAACGCCCGGACGACGAGGTAATCGGCGTAGTTTCGAACAAAGCCCAAACACATGCCGATGATGCCCCAGGCGGCGGTGAGAAAGGCCAGCCAGACTCTCGGACTGGCCCTCTTGAGCACCAGGTTGCTGGGCAACTCGGCCGCGATGTAAAAGGCAAAGAAGATGGCGAGTCCGTTGGCATATTGACCGTTGGACAGCCCCAGATCTTTCTCGAGGCCCAAGATTTTGGCGTTGCCGACGTTGGTTCGGTCCAAAAAGGAGCATAGGAATAGGACGGCGAGGACGGGGACGATTCTGCGAAAAAAACGTGTCAGGTCCGAGGAGATGCACGATTTCAAAAGCACACACCTCGTATCGAGTTTCAAGAGTAGCTTCCGCGTCAGAGCCTTGTTATGATGCGCGCCTTGATTCGCGGGCAATGATTCGTCTTCGCCGGCTACTTGACTAGACGTCTCAAACTCATTCTGAACATCCTCTGGCTTCTCCAGTGCCGCTGTCGGTTTTTCGTCGCTGGCCATGTCGCAAAGAGGGTGTTGGAGTGGTGATGAACTAGTAGCGTCAAGATTGGAGTGGAAAGGGCAAGACCAAACTGGCCGATTTACTCGTCAAAGTCTTAGCAGTGTTAATGAATTCCAAACGCAACGGACTCGGTCACAACTTCTAGGGTATAGGATAGTGGGGTATAGGAGAGACTTTATATTTAAGCCTCGCGTGCCAGGGGTGGGAAAGATGACAATTAGGGGGACCGCAGAGATATCAATTGGGGACCCCGGAGATGTCAATTGGGGACCCCAGAGATGTCAATTGGGGACCCCAGAGATGTCAATTGGGGACCCCGGAGATGCATGCGGGACCGACGGGCTGACGGGGTTGGATGGAACGGGCGGAGTAGGCGGGGCTCTTCGCAAGAAGGATATATGCTTCCTGCTCCTGTTACTCTGTACAGACAACGGAAAAATACCCTGTTGGCGACATGGCTGATGGATAGAACGCAACTCCGGGTCTATACTAGCCTGGAATTCGTTTAGACCGACGTGCGTTGCGACGGATCTTTGAAGTGCCGACGGTCGCGTGAGCAACGGCAAAGCGGCCAACCACACCTGCGACCCGCGGCCGTCCGACCTGTTCTTGATGTCGCCGACCGAGTTGGAGTCGCCTCCGCGCTTGGACATGGATGACTCGGAGGTTTAAAGTTGCCAAATCCGTCCCGTCCAGTCTGTCTTTTCCGCCCACTCTTCGCCGTATGGGACCAGGAGTTCCGAGAAACTCCCTGTGCTTTCGATTGTGGGCCCTTCAAAGGCAATCGTTGGTTTTGCATATCGACAACGTCAGTATCGTTGAGCTATAAAAAAAGGAACCAGCTTCTGCTCTGCTATTGCTCCAGACCTCGGATCTTCATACTCGATCTTAGCCCTGCACACCAAGAACAAGAGTGAGCCATGCCAGCTGCAGTCGAAGTCCAGCGGTTCGCCCGTCCAGTGGCATTTGATGTCCAGCACCGGGATCAACTCAGTCCCACACAAGCAAAGGCCGTCGCCGTTGAAATTAAGCAACTGGATGATGATGTCCCATCGAGCAACAAGATTGTACCAGGCTCCTATAACATTCCCCTCGGCGTTTTCCCGCCCTCGCCTTGGTCATTCCCGGACGCCCATGTGGTCGCATCCAAGCTGGTCGAGAGGCTGAACAAGTCTTTGAAAGAAAGAGTTGCCCCGGCGATAGAAGTCCTTTTCCACGAAAACAGTTACTGGCGCGACCATCTATGCCTCACTTGGGACTTGCGCACACTGAAGGGACGTGATAAGATTGCTCACTTCGTTGCCAACAGTCCGGAGTGTGTGTCGATCGAAGTAGACGCCTCGACTCCGCTCCGAGCACCAAAGCACGGTCCAATCGATGGACTGTATGGCCCAGCTTCGGATACTTCAGGCATCGAGTTTTTTGTGAAAGTGGCCACGAAGGCTGGCGCCGGCAGAGGCGTCGCCAAGTTGGCCGAGGTCCAGGGTCAATGGAAGTTCTTCACTCTGTTCACCACCCTCGAGAAGTTGCATGGCCACGAGGAACTGCTGAACGAGCGTCGTCCCAACGGCGCCGAGCATGGAGAACATGTTGGTCGACAGAACTGGCAAGATAAGCGCCAGGTTGCCGTCGAATTCCGAGAGCGAGAGCCTGCCGTGCTTATCGTGGGTAAGTGATGGCCATGTCCTATCCTCGGTGAAATCGACAAGACATGAAAAGTCCCTTACACGAGACTAACTTTTCGTCCTAGGCGCTGGTCAAAGCGGGCTCACAACAGCTGCGAGACTAAAAGCACTTAATGTCGACACTCTGGTCATCGATCACGAAGATCGCGTGGGGAACAACTGGCGGCGACGATACCGCCATTTGGTTCTTCATGATCCAGTCTGCCTTAACCACATGCCGTACCTGAAGTTCCCTGCTCAATGGCCCAAGTTTACACCAAAGGACAAATTGGCCGAATTCTTTGAAGCTTATGTTACGCTCTTGGAATTGAATGTATGGGTCAAGACAAGAGTCATGTCAACCACTTGGAATGACAGCAGACAAGAATGGACCGTTGTCTTGCAGCGGAGATCGGAAGACGGCACCACCGAGACACGCACGTTGCATCCGGCCCACATCATCCAAGCAACTGGCCACGCAGGCCCGAAGCACATGCCAACCATCAAAGGCATGGAGTGCTTCAGAGGCAACGTCGCTCACAGCACCGAGTTTGCTTGTGCCACGCCAAATGGCCAGGGCAAAAAGGCTGTCGTGGTCGGGTCGAGCAACTCGGCCCACGATATCGCCCAGGATTTCTATGAGCAAGGCTACGACGTCACAATGGTCCAACGAAGCTCGACCCTGGTCATTTCTTCCAAGTTCAGGAACACGGAGGGCGTTAAAGGCCTGTACACGGAGGATGGACCGCCAACAGAAGACGCGGATCTCCTGGTATGGAGTCTGCCGATGGAACTTTTCAAGACCCAGCAAAGAAAGGTGTGCGATTTACAGAACAAGTACGATGCCGAACTCCTGGAAGGCCTGGCCCGGGTCGGATTCAACTTGGATCGTGGAGTAGACGATACCGGCTACATGATGAAATACTTGCACCGTGGAGGCGGCTACTACGTCAACGTGGGTGCCAGCCAGCTCGTGGTGGACGGAAAGATCAAATTGAAACAGGGCGCCGAGATTTCCGAGATCCTTCCTCACGAAATCCTATTTTCGGATGGTACTCAATTGACGGCCGATGAGATTGTGTTTGCCACGGGCTTCCAGAACATGCGGACACAGACGCGAGTCATCTTCGGTGACCACGTCGCCGACCGTGTGGAAGACGTGTGGGGTTTTGACCAAGAAGGCGAAGTTCGAACAATCTGGAGGCGAACCGGTCACCCTGGGTTTTGGTATATGGGAACCAATTTCGCTTATTGCCGCTACTTCTCTCGGATTGTCGCTTTGCAGATCAAAGCCATCCAGGAGGGAATCACGCACTGGTGAGGTCTATCTTGGCAGGTCCATCCTGCAACGCGAGGCAATTCCTTCAGACGTCTGGGTTGTCTCTCTGGCCCTTCTTGGGCTTAGCTCTCAAGTCCCCAAAAATGGTCTCTGACCATTCTGAGACCTTCTCTATTGGCCGTTCTCATATTCCAGTTGAGGATCCTTTGGCAGCCGAAATTCCGAGAACGAGTTTGATGATTTCTGATGGTAATCACTGGTCTGAGGTCAGGTATCTCTGGTCTGAAATCGAGAGGCTCTTTGTCTGCACCCCAGTTTTGAATAGTATAGTACGACAATATATCTCCCATGGATTGAACTGGAAATAGCCCCTGTATCTCACGTGTACTAGGTGGAAGAACTAGCTGTGTGTAGGGACTCGTAGGGTGTATAGTCAGGCAGAGGACAAGCAGGTAAGAACGGCTGGAAGCTGCCAGCTGTGGGGACAGGCTGGGTGCCGTTTAGGTATCCGGGGATTCCGAATTGCCTTGCAGAGTTGTCAGCCGACGACTACGCTCGGGCTATACCTCCTATCCACCCTTTTCTTTCCCAGAGCTTGGCGGTGGCTTTGCCTCAACCAGAAAACCACGTAATATGTCACCATATCCCGACCTTTTTTCTTAGAAATGGCGATAGTAGTGCCCTTTCATTGGCTAAGGATTAGTGATACTACAACTCAGTGCAATTTGGAGCATTTCAGACCTGAAGACTAATAGTAATTTGGTACAACTTGTGGAAGGTCAATATAAGGGAGACCACCAAGTCGTAGTCTGGCCCACTAGCAATCCTCCCGGCAACATGACTTTCATGTTGCGTGTACGCATTCACGATTGCCTACTCCAATATCGTAAACATAATGGGAGTGCTGCTGCGAGCTAGCTCCCTAAAGCCCCACGTTGCCCTCACGGAAAGTTGGTGTGTTGGTTGTGGTACCTTGATCATGGCGTGGATGGAACAACAGTATAAGCTGACCACCCCACATGTCGGCCACCCCCAGAAGTCGGCCACCCAATATTTGAACATCAGTAAAATCTCCCGTTATGAACACTCATCAATTAAATAACAACCAACTAAGAGAAATTGACCATTGGAATACCATTTGGAAGGTCTAATTGCCAGGTATTACATAGATCTTTAAATCCGATTTTCTTAGTGCGTTTTGATGTTGCTGGCGGATTTAATATTCTATACATTTCCTCGCGCGCCTTTGCAATATTAGCAATTTGAATAAACTTCCTGTTTGCATCAAATTGCACTTTCTTTCTCTTTTTTGGCCTTGATTCTTTAAGCTCATGCTTAAGAAGAGATATATCCCTATTCTAACTAATAATTAGAGCATTCTGAATATCCAATCCCTTGCTTATCTTAGCTATAAAGTGTCGGGTTATGCGGTCAACCTTCTCTATTGAATAGATACGACTAAAAGTGCGGCGAAGCTATTGCGATGACTTTGGTGTTTGAAATAGCTTTTCAGCTTCCTTTTGAGACTGGTTTTCCATAGCTAAAGGTGGTATTAATGGGCGAGGGGCCGGTTTACTTGTCATTGGGTTCATCAATAGCTTTGCCATGCTAACTGGCCATTGTCCTAATGATTTGAAAGCTGCGATGATATTTTTTTTTATGATTGCATCCTTCCTTGCCTTATGATAGCATTATAGAAATGTAATTTTACCCAGTGGTGTGGAATCATTGATCTCTGCGAGCTTTGAAATCTCACGATAGTAGGCATGCTTAAGGGGGCCAAATATAGCAATATCGAGCGGCTATGTAACATGCAATGAATATGACGGTAGGAATAGAAGATATATATTATTGTAATAGCATTTGAACATAAAATCGTCAGTATAGTGACTTCCGTGGCTATCAAGGATTAAGAGTCTCATTTCGTCCTTCTTGGGCTTTATCTATGGAATGAAGATCTTCTTCAACCATAATAGAGCAATTTCATCATTAGTCTACCCTCTTTCAATTGCTATAAAATCCCAATTTTTAAGGAATTCAATCTCCTCGGGAAACTATTGTTATTGAATTATTTTCCCTTTGAATATTACCAATGGAGTCAAATGCCAGCCATCAGCAGAGATGCATTCAATGATTATAGTCCATGTACATGATCCCGGGTTCTTAACCATTAGAAGCTTATTCTATGAGCTTCCTAGTACTAGGCCATTCAGACCAAGTCCCTCTATAATACCCATTTCATCAACATTATATCGGTTTTCCTGCTTTATGGCCTTGATCT
Organism: Nectriaceae sp. PG4201; assembly: GCA_023628695.1. Classification (NCBI taxonomy): domain Eukaryota; kingdom Fungi; phylum Ascomycota; class Sordariomycetes; order Hypocreales; family Nectriaceae; species Nectriaceae sp. PG4201. The sequence goes on from JAMAKE010000251.1 coordinate 16,506, forward strand.
CGGGTAGAGTCATTAGCTTGAAGAAAGCCTTAATTCGTTCAATTGTTGCACCATTAAAACGGGCTATATCGAGTCTCTGACCTCTAAGCGTTTTAATCTCTGGATTACGGCATAAGAAGCCATCAATCCAATGATTCCCAATATAAGGTTCATAACCGTTCCGTTGAGCAATACGGGCAGCGAATTCCTTGAGCTGTAGATGCGTTGGAGGAAAGCCCAAAGCCTGCTGGACTAAAACCCAGTCTCGAAGCCCTTGTTCCTGTGCTGGAGAGAGCTTTTGCAGATATATATGACTTTCTCCGCGAGATGTTATTCCTTTGATGCGGTCCCCTAGCGTTGAACGCGGTATGCCATACCGCTCAGCGGCTTGACGGGCAGAAACGCCGCCAGCAACTTCCTGTAGCGCATTCTGAATCTTCTGCTCTCTAGAGATGGACATGGCGAATCCAATGATATAATTATCAATAATATGAGATATTTATTGAGGGAGAAAACGCGGTTGAAACGCGTGAGCCGATGGCGTTGAAAGTGGGAAGTGGGGTGGCCGACTTCTGGGGGTGGCCGACATGTGGGGTGGTCAGCTTATACCTTAGTATTCTCCACTGAATGATGCTTGCGAGCACGTCGAGCGACCATGGAAGCAGTCCGCTTTGAAGTGACGTCAATAAATTTCGAATCAAGTCGTCAATTTCTCCAATCCGGGGGAAGACGTAAGGCTCCCAGGTAGATATTCAGATCATGTCGCTTAGATAAAATCCGGTCGCTTATCGCCGAGCAAGTCAATTTGCGAAGAATCCAAACCCTCGATGCTGGAGTCGCGTTCGCCATTCCGTTGCTTGCGATGTTCTAAGCGTAGAGCAAACGTTTGGAGAAGGGATCCTCCGTGAAGAAAACAACTGATGTAGGCCAGTAAGACAGCGTGGCCAAGACGGAAGTTGGGCGCATCTCTCGCTCTGTAGACATTCGACGAGACGATGCCGTTCAGGTTGTTCCACATCATGATGATGCCCAGCGTGGGGCCACGCTTGTAGACACCTGAAAGGCGGTGAGAATGGGAGGACGAAGGTCAAAAACAAAGCATCAACGTATCTTCGACCTTGTTGCACGTCCATGTCAGTGTGTTGGCGAGGCAAGGATAGATTCCCATGGCACCCAGGAAAACACCGGCGTATCGTGGTCCCGCGGCCTTTGCGCCCAGCTACATCGAAAATTCAGTGGCGGCGATCAAAGCCATGGCGATATTGCAAATGCCTTGGGCGGGTGTGCGATCGCCGTTGTATCCAATGAGGATCGAAGTGAGTGCGGCAACAAGGTAAGGAGGCACGGTGAGTAGTTGCGCGTGAGTTGAACTGTAGCCCTGTTCAATTTAGTTTCCTGGATTTGGTTCCTGCATGACGTGAACATACCAGCTCCTTGATGACCGTCGGCACAAAGAGAGAAAAGGCATAGACAGGGGCTCCCGCTCCAGCGTAGTTCAACGCGCCCACGTAGACGTTCCAGTCGGATAGAGTGGCCCACACATACATTCGGGTCCACGTCTCCGGCCTTGAGCTGGCCTGCTGGTCGAGGGCAAGCCGCTGCAGAGCCCTGGGCGGGGAGAAGATGGTCATCTGCAGGGTGTTGTGGTGACAAGTCCCCGGAAAGTGGGGAACATTTCATCTCGGCTTTTGGTGGATTGAAATCCGCACGGCGGAAGCCCGCTAGAAGTTCTAGACGCCTTAGATGACCGCTGATTCTCGACAGATATGGAACTGAAAAGTTCCAAACGAATTGCGCAACAGAAGCGTTTGCCTTGTAAGACTCCCTTGTAGCCCAGCCCGCTGAACAGGGCTTCTCGGGGTATCCAAACCCCAGAGCGGAAGAAGAGGCCGTGTAAGACCGTGCTTTGTCCTTACTGGAGTCCTCAGTGTATGCGGACTTGGGCAAATAAGTGTCCGGGTCACGGACATGGATCTTGACATGTCCGATTCGTGCATAACCACCATCGGAAGGCAAGGTCACATGGTTGAGTACTACTGACAGGGCGTATTACGAGGCAAATATGAGATTAAGAGATGTCTTTCGAGCGGACCTATCCCTCGTCAATCTGAAAACTCTCTTACTGGTAGCCTTTCGATTCTTCCCCCAATACTAGGTATCGTCTCTTTGCATGCCCATCCATATGGGAGTTGGGGGACTGCGCTTGAATGGTCTCGATCCGCTGTCTACGCTGAGATATGACGTACTCGTCAATGTTCCCGATTTGGCTTTGGTCGCGAGACGTACTGGCATGACTCCCGTTCACAGCTTGACAATTCGATCAATTTTCGGAGCCTCGGAGAGCATCAGGTGGGCAATGTCTGGAATCACACCCCACTCGGCACTTTTCCACCGCCGTTTCTGGCTCTTGAACGGCGCAAGATTGAACTGGTGGACATTTGCTCGTCGTTCCAAACCCTCTCACCGCTGCCTGAACACCGGGCGACCGCCTGCGAAAACGACTCCGCCGAAGTCCAGGACAAATTCGGCATCATCTCCAATCCGAAGCTATTTCTCCTCCATATTGAAGTGCTTTGGCTGGTATGCCCGCCAACAACATCATCGGCCTTATATAACGGAACTATGCAGCTTGGCTCTGATTTATTGTGTCGGGGATTTCTCTGCGCAGATTCTCGGTGCAGATGGATATGATGCCCACCGGACGGTGCGCAGTATCACGATTGGTGCAGTGGCGGCGATCCCTAGCCACAAATGGTTTCTATTTCTGGGCCGGAACTTCAACTACTCTTCTGCGATGGTCTCGATGTGTACAAAAGTAGTGGTGAACCAGCTGATTTATACACCTTTGTTCAATGTATACTTCTTCGCCTTTCACGCGATTCTATCCGGGAAGGCCATCACTGGAGCCATTGAACGAGTCAAAAATACCGTACCAACGAGCCTACCACGAAGCTTCCTATACTGGCCTTTCGTCACAGCCTTCAACTTCACCTATGTCCAACCGCAATCTCGGTCGGTTGTCACGGCCATCTTCGCGGTGTTTTGGCAGTCATATATGAGCTGGTTGAATGCCCAAGCCCAAAAGCATGAGAAGGGCCATGCATTAGCTTTCAACCTGCGAGAGCAATAGCACTGTGGTCTGCAGCTAATCCTCTCATACCTATATAGCATCTTTACTTTAAGTTTAGGAGTAAATAGTATAGTTCTCTTAGAGTTGCTCTTATTAGTAAGTAATAATTATATATTCTATATTAATTAAATTTTATCTTAATACTAAAGTAATTAATTACTTAGTAGCTTAAGATAAGAGTAATTAATTTAAACTTAGCTTAGGGCATAATTTTTTAACTTTATTTTCTAAGGTAAATTAATAACTTAATAAAGAAAATAAAGAAGATAAATTAAATTAAAAATAATTAATATATATTATAAGCGAGATGCGCACTTAAGCGAGCTATATATAAATCCCTTAAATCTCCTTCTTTCTATTTAATCAATTGATTCTTAATAATGAATTATATCTCAATTAAATAAAGAAGTAAATATCCTTCTTGCCCTTTAGGCTCTTTAGCAAGACCTAAAGCTAAGCATCTAATGCGCTGCAACTATCTATATAGTCCTAGAAATAACCCTATATAACTATTAAAAGGGCATGTCTTCTTAAGTTAATATTATACTTAATTTGCAAAAGCTATTTAATTTAAAGGAATAAATGATTATTAAGTATAACGTATATGATAAGCGAGTGGCGCAGACAAGCGAGTGGCGCACAAATCCCTCAATTCTTCTTTTTTCCATTT
>JAMAKE010000252.1:0-20273 GCA_023628695.1 Nectriaceae sp. PG4201
ATTAATTAAATAGCTTGTTTTTTAAAGTTTTAAATTTCTACTTTTAGCTATATAATATTAATATATTGCATGCTTATTTATATTGCATGCTTATTATATATATTAATTATAATTAATATTATATTAATAATTTTTCTCTTTTATATTATAAGTAGGAGCCTTATAATAAAGTCTATTAAGAGCTTCTCTATAACCCCGAGGCCTGGGGGATAAGTAATCTTAGACCCAAGGTAGCCCAAGCGTTTCCCTTGGCTTTCTCCTAAAAATCGCCAGCATCCCATAAGATAAGACTCTCTAAGCTTTAGTCTTATTATGAATAGAATGCCAATATTCGCCTCCGCCTAACTGACCTACCTGGTGAAACCCCTGTTATAATTCTAAAGCTTCTCTTACAGTTACCCAGAGGCGAAATGGCACCGCAAGGCAGGCGAACCACCTATGCGACCGCGGCCATACTATAAGAAGAAAATTCGCGCACTCTAGACAAGGAGTCAATGGAAGAGATGTCTATCCTTGGCTCGCAAACTGCCGACTTTGAGGAACAGTGTATTGCTATCTATAATTGGATTGAGAAGCTTGAAGAGATTAAGCAACTCTAAGAGCAGGAAAAAGAACTCCTTAAATCTATTAGCGCGCTTGATAATAAGAAGTCCATGAGAAGATATTGACTATTAAATGATTTGGCCTTGAGCAGTAAGGGAGACCTTAAAATTAAGAATATTATAAAACTCCCCCTCCTAGCAACTATATAAAGATATGATAACTAATTGAGCGACTTGCAGCGCGCTTTTACTAGCGCTCGCCGAAAGTTCTAAAAGGACTATAAAAGGATCCTCTTTGCCTTAGATTATATAAATTATAAAGGAAGGGCAAGATAGGACCGATATCTAGATAAATAGATAGAGGAGGACTATAAAGACCTTGAGAATAATTAGGAAGACTTTAGGGAGTGGACCCTTAGCCTTATTAAGGATTTAAGTAACCGGGAGCCTCTTTTGATAAGGCAGATTGAGGATGCAAAGCAGCGGGAGTATTAGACCCCAATGGACTTCTATCTCTACCTCGACTCCCTAGAGAAATAGTTCCTAAGAGCACCTAAAAAGTAGAGGGCTCTTTTATACTTTACCAAGCTCTAAGACCGACTCTAAAGTCACATTAGCTTGCATAGCCCTATAATTCTTAAAATAAGAGAGGAGATAGTAACCCTTGCCACTTAATACTAGGATTCAATGCTAAATATTAAGAAGAGGCATTATAGGTCTCTTAAGCGGGACAAAGAACCCTCAAAGGCAAGGCGCTATAATACCTGCGATTTAGCAGGCTTTCGCTGCTAGAATAATAAAAGGAAGGAATATAATTCCAACCTAAACTTAACCCCTGCGAATACCTTAAATCCTAGGGGCCTAGATAGCAAGCGTTTCCATTGCTATAACTGCAATAGCGAGGAATATCTATGCTTCCAATGCCCGCACCTAGCTAAGGCATAAGGCATTACTTAAAATAAGGGAAATGGGAAGCGGCCGGGTTAGATGCCCCTGCCTTGGCCGCTATACCTAAAGTTAAGGTAATAACACGATTCTATATACCTATTACAATTGATAGGCGAATCGATATAGAAACCCATGCCGATCTGGATAGTTGCGCGGAGGTGGACCTCATTAGCGAACAGTTCGCAAGGAAGCAGGGCCTTAGATAGGTCATAGCTACCAAACCCGCACTTAGGACCGCAGGCTTATTTAAACTACCTATATATAGAGTCTAGGCAATTCCTATTATAGCCACTGACTTGCAAGGAACAACACGCTACTTTATATGCCATTGCGTCGGAATCGATAGGGACTTAACACCCTAGGGAAGCCTTATATTATTATCAATGACTACCCTTATAGAGCATTGCATCCACTTATGCCTATATAAGCAATGGTAATAATTTAAGTAATAATAGAAAGGAGTTAAGGTTATGCATCCATAGCAGTTTAAGATTAAGTGCAAAAATACTGCGCAAATCTTTAGTATTATTAAGGCACCGGAACCCTACCTCTTACTAGGCGAGGAGGAACCGATAACTGGGGGCACCCATGATATCCCTACCAAGCTATTAAGCTTCCAAGATATATTCGATGTAGATAGTGTAGGCATCTTACCTTGCTATAAAGCTACCGATCATGCGATCGATTTGCAAAAGGACTAAGTTCCCCCTTATAGACCTATCTATTTATTGTCCCTTGCTAAGCTTAAGGAGCTGTGGGAATACCTTGATAATAACTTAGCGAAAGGATGCATATGCCCTTCTAAGAGCCCAGCGGGCGCATTAATCTTATTTATCCCTAAGAAGGACAGGAGCCTTAGGTTATGCATTGACTACCGGGGTCTTAATAGGGTAATAGAGAAGAATTGCTACTTATTACCCCTCATTTTGGAGATTCTTGACTATATCTTTGGCGCAAAGTATTTTATTAAGATTGATATAAAAGATGCCTATTATTATATTAGAATTTAAGAGGGAGATAAATGGAAGATAGCTTTTTAAATGCGTTATAGTTACTTTAAGTATTTAATTATGCCTTTTGGGCTAATTAATGCTCTGGCTACTTTTCAAAGTTATATCTATTAAGCTTTGCAAGGGCTATTAAATACTATTTATATAGCCTATTTAAATGATATTCTTATCTTCTTAAAGGATAGAGAGTTGCATATAGAGCATATTAACTAAGTATTGGAAAGGATAAGATAGGCCGAGCTCTATGCAAAACCTAGCAAATGCAGCTTCTACTAGGACCAGGTTAAGTTCCTAGGGTTTATCCTATCAAGCGCTAAGGTTTTGATGGATCCTCGACAGGTAGACATGGTTATATCTTAGAAAGAGCCTAAGATATACTATGAAGTTCAAGTCTTCCTTGGCTTTTGCAATTTCTATTGCCGCTTTATTTGCAGCTACTCTTAAATTATAGCCCCGTTATATGCCCTTTTAAAAGGAAGTAAGAATGGGCATAAACCAGGGACTATCTCCTTAGGCAGTGACGAGAGACTGGCATTTAACCGCTTAAAATATACCTTTAGGGAGGCGCCTCTCCTCTGACACTTTGACCTAGCAAGGAGTATATATATCGAGACTGATGCTTTTAAGTTTGCAATGGCTAGAATAGCATCATAGCCTAATAACGCAGGATCTTATTATCCTTTTGCCTTCTAGTCTCGGAAGTTTAAAGGGGCAGAGCTTAATTATAGCACCCTAGACCAAGAGATAATAGCTATTATTAAGTCGTTTAAATATTGGCAACACTATATAGAAGGGGCAGCGAAGACCGTGGAGGTCCTGTTAGACCACTGTAACCTTTAGACATTTATAAAGTAGCCGAAACTCAATGGGAGATAGGCTTGCTAGTGCATGTACTTGGCACCCTATGACTTTATTATAAAGCATAGATTAGGGAAAGGAAACCCTGCAGATGCCCTATTGCATTGTCTAGACTATGAGGGCGAGGAGCTGGCGAATACTAAGCTATTACTAACCCTTTAGAATAAGCTAGCTAGTATATAGCAAGTAAGCGAGAATGCGAGACTTGCGGTGCATAAGCATAACGAGATGTCTTTGCAGGTTAAGCAGTCCTGGGCTCTAGGCCAGTCTAAGCATGACGAGATGTCTTTAAAGGATAATGCTTCCTTAGCTTGCTAGCAGCGTGACGAGATGTCTTTAAGGGACGATGTTTCCCTTGCTAGCAATGAATGTCAAGAGGGCAAAAAGGCCTTGAATCCTAAGCATTGGATAGACTAGGTCCAAGATATAATTGATTGCGAATAATTTACCTTAAAGGAAAGTATAAAGCAAGCCCTTGAGCATGAACCTACATTAGATATAGGGTCCTCAGAGGCCCTTATTAAGATTATTTAGAAGGCCTAAGAATAGGACCTAGAGATAAGGAGGCGAAAAGCCGCTGAATAAGACCTTAAGAGAAAGGGAAATAGCAATGTCTAGTCGCTGGGCCAAGATGGCCTTATAAAGCATAAGAACTGCCTCTATATTCTAGAGGATATAAACATTAGATAAGAGCTATTAAGACTATATTATAATAATCCCTTAGCTAGCCACTTTAGAGTCAATTGCATAATTAAACTATTGCAGTGTAAGTTTCATTGGCGAAACCTTGAATAAGATATTAAAGACTATATTCAAGGCTGCGGTATTTGCTAAGGGGTAATAGCCCGAAGGCATTGCCTATATAGTACCTTAGAATTACTACCATTTCTAAAGAGACCTATGGAGGAGCTCTCAATGGACTTTATTATAGGGCTCTTGCCTATAATATAGAAGGGGAAAACTATTGATATAATACTAGTTATAGTTAATAGATTTACTAAGTATACCTTATACTTCTTAGTGTAGATTATAATTAATGCAGCTAAATTAGCAGAGCTTTTCTATTAAGAGATAGAGCTGCAATTCAGCGCGCCTAAGGGAATAGTCTTAGATAGAGGCCCAGTCTTCATAAGTAAGTTTTAGTCTAAGCTCTATTTTCACTTCAAGGTAAAACGGAGGCTTTCTATAGCATTTCACCTATAAATAGACAGGCAAATGGAGAGGATGAACTAGATATTAAAACATTACTTGCAATGCTTTATTAATAGAGAGCAAGTTAACTAGCTATAGCTATTAAGCTCAATATAATTCGCATGCAATAATGCAAGGAATGCAATAATAGGTATCTCGCCTGCAAAAGCATTACTAGGATATTAACCGGAGTTCAGCCTAGATATCGGGGACAATGCCCCTGAGGGGGAGGTACCGGAAGCTAAAGCCTGAGTCCTAAGACTTATAGAGCTTAGAGACTAGTTAAGGGAGCACTAGTAAATCGCTATAGAACAATAAGCGAAACATTATAATAAGCATCATGAACTATTAACCCTCAAGAGAGGAGACCTAGTAGTCCTATTAATAAAGAACCTTAGATTAAAAGGAGAGAAGAGGAAACTAGCCCCTCAATTCATTAGTCCATTTTAGATTGTTAAGGTCATAGGAAAGCAAGCATATTGGCTAGCATTACCTAAGAAGTATAAAAGGCTGCATAATATATTCTATATAAGCCTCTTGGAACCTTGGATAAAGAGACCTAGAGACACTCGCGGAATACTATTAATGCCTGACCTCGAGGAAGATAATGAGGAATAGGAGGTCGAAGCAGTCAAGGATAAGAAAATCTTAGAAGGGCAAGTTCACTATCTAGTGAAATGGAAAGGCTAGCCTTTAGAGTATAACCAATGGGTACCAAAGGAAGATATGCATAATGCAAGACTTGCAATAAAGAAGCATAGCGAAATGCAATAGAAAGGCAAGTAAAAGGGGGAGTAAATGCCCTAGAAAATTGCTAGATAAGCCAGCCCTTAAAAACGAGGCCAACTGCAAAGGCAATAAGATTAATTCAATTAAATATCTATCCTAAGGATAGCAAGATAGCCAAGCAAAATTTTAATCTAAAGACCTTGGCTGGCGAAAACATAGTAATAAGATAGCAAAAGCTAAACTAAACCCAAGGGATATCTAGAGAGATCTCTGCTAAGATAGCATCGCCAGCATCCAGGGACAGCTCCATGGCTGCCATGACCAAAGTCTGCATTCCACAATGGAATGCTTGCATAGCGATATGCTAAGCAACAAATCTAGCATCGCCTCGCTCTAGGCGCAGGACCTGCTTCTTCTCCTATTCAGAAATACAGGCAGGCGACTAAATGAAAGCAAAATATTAACTACCTATAGGAGAAAACAAGGGGAAAGCGGGGACTGACTGCAGAGGCAGGGGGAGGAGGATAACGGGAGAGCAACAGCTCTCGGCGGCGAATAACATAAGTTCGGTAATCGGCTAGATCCTCCTGGCGAGCTAAACGTTAGCAAAAACCCTTCGAGCCCTAGGCGAAAAGATGACATATAGCGGCAGACTTGCGAGCCCCTGTGATGTCATGGGCCTGGCGGTGGTATGTCTCGATGGACGAGAACGCAGTCATAAAATCGGTATAATGACCGACAAGGCGAGCACGGGTCTCCTTGCTAAGGAGATAGGCATGCTCCTCTCCCTCTTCAGGGGCAGGGAGGACTCCCTCCTCCGAGGGTTCAGCTGGGCAGGCTAGCAATTCGTCAATAAACTCGAGGAGCTTATTGAGGTCGTTCACATTCCTATCTAGGAGGGCAGGAGGGCTAAACACAGACAATTAGCAGCCGAACACCGGACTAGAAGCTCTGGAAGCAACATAGAAGCCGGGGCCCGCAATGTCCACTTACAGGGCATAGGTATCGCCGCGCTCAGAACACTGCTCGCAACGGGCCGACGAAGCGTCGGAGAAAAGACAGGCAATCGGGGCCCTATCAATAGGTTTTCCTCTCATGGTAGTCGAGGCCTTGAGGGCAGCCAAATCTTGACCGTTAGCGGTCTAGAAACAATGCATGCACCAAAGCTCAGGCGCGGGAAAGGCATAGACCCGGGTGAATCTCTGGGTCTTCTTCTTGTCTTGGGCAGCCTTCCTGGCAGCCTTCGACTGAGTGGTTCGAGCTTTCGGAGGCATCTTGGCGGGGACGGCGAATCTTGAGAGAAACGTCGACGAATACTTGACGAGAGGGTGAGGATAAGTGAGAGAAAATATAATAAAGAATTGGTAAACTTTAAATATGGGTAAAAACTTCGATGACGAAGTTTAGGATATAATGAAGTTGGGGAAAAAGAAAATAATAATAATGGGCTAGCGAGACGCGACCTAAATAAGGCCGAAAATAAAGGGTAACATGATTGGCATTGCGGGGTATCGCTGCAACCTGAAGCCTGGAAATTAAAATGTTGGTGATGCCGATTAAACGGCGGAGATGTGGAGACCTCCGGGGCTGATGAGACCTACTGAGTGAGCACGGCTGGGGGACTAGCCATTTTGGAGAGGGGGATAATTGTAACCCCGAGGCCTGGGGGATGAGTAATCTTAGACCTAAGGTGGCCCAAGCGTTTCCCTTGGCTTTCTCCTAAAAATCGCCAGCGTCCCGTAAGATAAGACTCTCTAAGCTTTAGTCTTATTATGAATAGAATGCCAATATTCGCCTCCGCCTGACTGACCTACCTGGTGAAACCCCTGTTATATTCTCTATAGGTCTCTTTAGAAATAATAATAATTCTAAGGTATTATATAAGTAATGCTTATAAGCTATTACTCCTTAGTAAATACTATAGCCTTAAATATAATCTTTAATATCTTATTTAAGGTTTTGCTAATAAAACTTATGCTGCAATAGTTTAATTATGCAATTAACTTTAAAGTAGCTAGCTAAGGGGTCATTATAATATAGCCTTAGTAATTCTTATTTTATATTTATATCCTTTAAGATATAAAGATAGCCCTTATATCTTATAAGGCTATCCTTACTTAGCAACTAAATATTATTATTTCCCTTTCTCTTAAGGTCTTATTTAATAGCTTTTTACCTCCTTATCTTTAAATCTTATTCTTAAGTATCTTAAATAACTTTAATAAGTGCCTCTAAGGACCTTATATTTAATATAAGCTTATGCTTAAGAGCTTATTTTATAATTACCTTTAAGGTAAATTATTTATAACTAATTATACCTTATACTTAGTCTATTTAATGCTTAAGATTTAAGGCCTTTTTGCCCTCTTAATATTCATTGCTAGCAAGGGAAATATTATCCCTTAAAGATATCTTATTATACTATTAGCAAGCTAAGGAAATATTATCCTTTAAAGATATCTTATTATACTTAGACTAGCCTAGAGCTTAAGATTACTTAACTTATAAAGATATCTTATTATACTTATGCATTGCAAGTCTTGCATTCTTATTTACTTATTATATATTAGCTAGCTTATTTTAAAGGGCTAATAATAGCTTAATATTTATTAGCTCCTTACCCTTATAATCTAAATAATATAATAAGGCATTTATAAAGTTTCCTTTCCTTAATTTATACTTTATAATAAAGTTATAAGGTACTAAGTATATATATTAGCAAGCCTATCTCCTATTGAGTTTTAGCTACTTTATAAATATCTAAAGGTTATAATAGTTTAATAAGACCTTTATAGTCTTTATTGCCCCTTTTATATAGTATTATTAATATTTAAATAACTTAATAATAGCTATTATCTCTTAGTCTAAGGTGCTATAATTAAGCTCTGCCTCTTTAAACTTCTAAGACTAAAAGGCAAAAGGATAATAAGATCTTATATTATTAAGCTATAATGCTATTCTAGCTATTGCAAACTTAAAAGTATTAATCTTAATATATATACTTCTTATTAAGTTAAAGTATTAAAGGAAAGGCACCTCCCTAAAGATACATTTTAAGTAATTAAATATTAATCTCTTATTATTACTTAAGGAAATAGTCCTTAGTTTATACCTATTCTTATTTCCTTTTAAAAGGGCATATAATAAGGCTATAATTTAAAAGTAGCTATAAATAAAGTAGCAATAGAAATTGCAAAAGCTAAGGAAGACTTAAACTTTATAATATATCTTAAGCTCTTTCTAAGATATAACTATATCTACTTATTAAGGATCTATTGAAACCTTAGCACTTAATAAAATAAACCCTAGGAACTTAACTTAGTCTTAATAGAAGCTGCATTTATTAAGTTTTATATAGAGCTTAGCCTATCTTATCCTTTTTAATACTTAGTTAATATGCTTTATATATAACTCTCTATCCTTTAAGAAGATAAGAATATTATTTAAATAAGCTATATAAATAATATTTAATAGCCCTTGCAAAGCTTAATAAATATAACTTTAAAAAGTAGCTAAAGCATTAATTAGCTTAAAAGATATAATTAAATACTTAAAGTAATTATAATGCATTTAAAATGCTATTTTCTATTTATCTCCCTCTTAAATTTTAATGCAATAATAAGTATCTTTTATATTAATTTTAATAAAATACTTTGCACTAAAGATATAATTAAGAATCTTTATAATAAGAGGTAATAAATAGCAATTCTTCTTTATTACCCTATTAAGACCTTAATAGTCAATGCATAACCTAAGGCTCCTATCTTTCTTAGGGATAAATAGGATTAATGCATATTAAGGGCGCATGCCTAGAATAGTCACGTGGCAAGCTACTAGCGAGGTCGCGGCTATAAGAAGGATGTCCTTTATAGATTTTAAGAAGGACAGAGATTAATACAGTCAATTCAAGACCCTAACTATAGCCTTCCTACTATCTAGCAGTGAAGTCCCTATAATCCACCACCTGTCTATCTCCTCACTCTCCTCTAGTCGCTCGTACATCTGACAGCTAGCGAATACCGAGCTATTACTAGCCCTCTAGAATAAGCTAGCTAGTATATAGCAAGTAAGCAAGAATGCGAGACTTGCAATGCATAAGCATGACAAGATATCTTTGCAGGTTGAGCAGTCCTGGGCTCTAGGCCAATCTAAGCATGACGAGATATCTTTAAAGGACAATGCTTCCTTAGCTTGCTAGTAGCGTGACGAGATATCTTTAAGGGACGATGTTTCCCTTGCTAGCAGTGAATGTCAAGAGGGCGAAAAGGCCTTGAATCCTAAGCATTGAATAGACTAGGTCTAGGGTATAATTAGTTGCGAATAATTTACCCTAAAGGCAGTTATGAAATAAGCCCTTGAGCATAAGCCTATGTTAGATATAAGGTCCTTAGAGGCATTTATTAAAGTTATTTAGGATGCCTAAGAATAGGATCTAGAGATAAGGAGGCGAAAAGCTATTAAATAAGACCTTAAGAGAAAGGGAAATAGTAATATTTAGTTATTAAGCTAAGATAGCCTTATAAAGCATAAGAACTACCTTTATATTTTAAAGGATATAAATATTAAATAAGAGCTATTAAGATTATATTATAATAACCCCTTAGCTAGCTATTTTAAAGTTAATTATATAGTTAAACTATTGCAATATAAGTTTTATTAGCAAAACCTTAAATAAGATATTAAAGATTATATTTAAGGCTATAATATTTATTAAGGGATAGTAGCTTAAAGGCATTGCTTATATAATACCTTAGAATTATTATTATTTCTAAAGAGACCTATAGAGGAGCTCTCAATAGACTTTATTATAAGGCTCTTACTTATAATATAAAAGGGGAAAACTATTAATATAATATTAATTATAATTAATAAGTTTATTAAGTATACCTTATACTTCTTAATATAAACTATAATTAATGCAATTAAATTAATAGAGCTTTTCTATTAAGAGATAGAGCTGCAATTTAATATGCTTAAGGGAATAGTCTTAAATAAAGGCTTAGTCTATAACAGGGGACTCAAGAGCATCGCATCATCATTGCTTTATATGTCATGACCTTAAAAGGTTATTGCTTATCTCGGGACCTTATGGAGATAAGGTTCTTCCCCAAGGTCTCAACCAAGGAGTCATGACATTATGATTACCTAGCAAGACATCTAGGTTGCGCTCTAAGGTCATTAAATAATCACTTGCATATCGATCCTAAGGAGAAATGCAAGCTTTAGTCTTAATAGTTCAATATACCTACCTTCTCATTCTCGCCTAACTAGCTTCATTGCAAATCCCTTTAACAATTCTAAAGCTTTTACCCATGGTTACCCGAGAACGAGATAGTAGCAAAGGGCAAGTGAATTGCTGCCGCAGCAGGCAATATGGATGAGTTAAGCGAAAGCTCCTAAACCCTACCAGTTCCATAGACAGCCCCAGGGCAAGATAACCCGCCCATATCATCTCCGAGCCTTGACAGCCTAGAGACTGCGCATATAGCCACTCAGCAACGTATACAATAGCTCGAGGAATTGCAACAGCTCAAGGAAAAAGAAACCCTGCTATTAAAGGAGATTCAAGGCAGTGAAAGCCGCGGCGAATGCTCAAGGCAGCGTCGGCAATCATCAAGCAAGTCGTCATCAAGTAGTAGAAAGGAGATCAAGGTGCAGAACATAACCTGGCTTATATCTAATACCACTTTCTGGAAGTGCAATGACTAGCTTAATGACTTATAATAAGCCTATATTAATGCTTACCGCTGCTACCGAAAGGATTATAAGAAGATATTATTAGCCCTTAATAATATAGACGCTGAATGCAAGGCGAGATAGGATCGATATCTCAATGAATACTTAGCGGAAGATTGGCAAGACCTTAAGAATAATTAAGATCAATTTAAAGAATGGTCTATGATTCTTATTAAGGATGCTATAAATTAGCTACTATTCATTGCTAAATAGTTAGAAAAGGCAAAGTAGAGAGATAGCTAAATACTCTTTAATTTCTATCTTTATCTAGACTCCTTAGAAAAGCATTTCCCTTATATTAATAAAGAGCAAAGAGCACTTATATACTATGCAAAGCTCTAAGACTCCTTATAGACCTATATCTCCCTTAACTGCTTAGAGTTCCCTGCTACTCAATTGGAGATAGTTAACTTAGCTACTTAATTCTAAGATTTAATGACCTACTCCAAGAAGAGGACCTATAGCAGGACCCAATTTAATAGCTCACTTAAGTTATAAAAGGGCTCTGCTAAGGAGTCGCCTTAATATCGATAGCAAAAGCCTACTCCCTAGATTAATACTTAAGAAGCTTTGAACCCTAGATCCTTAGATAGCAAAACCTTATGCTATTTCCAATGCCAAAGCACTATGCATCTATAGAATGCTTGCCTTGAGCTAGCAAAAGTGCAGCAAGTTACTAGGAACCCCTAGGGAAAAGAGAACTAGCTAATGAGATAACCTCTCTATTGGCTCTTATTACTTAAATTGAGGTTGCTTGATATTTCAATATCTTAATTATAATCCGAGGGCAATATGCTATTGAGATTAATGCAGATTTAGATAGCAATGCAGAGGTTAATATTATTAGCAAGCAATTTGCATGCAAATAATAGCTTTAACAAGCTAAGGCTATTAAGCTACTCCTTGAGGCAGCTAGTTAACTTAGTCTCCCTACCTATGGGGTATGGGAAGTATCAATTGAAGCTATAGACTTAAGGGGGACTACTTAAACCTTTACTTAATTATATATTGAGATAGATCAAGACCCTAGGGTAAAGGGCAACTTAGTTTTATTATTTATAATAACCTTAATAGACTATAAGATCTACCTAAGCCTATATAATTAGTAATAATGGTTTAAACTTATAAATATTAATATCTAGTTGCAGACCCCCTTGCAGTTTGCAAAGGCTAATAAGAATAAGGCTTATATATTTGCAATCATAGAAGCTAAGGAACCTTTCTTACTCCTTAATAAAGAGGTAGCGATATAAGGAGAGAAACTAAACTTTCCTCCTAAGCTAGCTAAGTTTGCAAACATCTTCTCAGCAGAAAGCGCAGGCATGCTCCCCTACTATAAGGTTATAGATCATGCTATCGACCTCCAACTAGATAAAGTCTCTCCTCATGGACCTATCTATCCCTTATCTCCTAAAGAGCTAAAGGAGCTAAGAGAGTACTTATATAATAACTTGACTAAGGGGCGCATCTATCCCTCTAAGAGTCCCGCTAGCGCGCCTATTCTCTTTATCCCTAAGAAGGATAGGAGCTTGAGGTTATGCATAGACTATCGAGGACTCAACTAAGTATCGGTCAAGAATTGCTACCCGCTCCCCTTAATTTCGGAGATTATAGACCGGACTTCTAGCGCTAAGTTCTTTACTAAGATCGATATTAAGGATGCATATTATTGCATCTATATCAAGGAGGGAGATAAGTGGAAGACTGCCTTTTAAATATAATATAGGCATTTTAAGTACTTAGTTATGCCCTTTAGCCTTATTAATGCCCTAGCTATATTTTAATATTATATTCATTAGGCATTATATAGGCTACTCGATACTGTCTATATAGCATACTTAGATGATATCCTTATTTACTCTAAGGACTGGGAATCCTATATTGCATATATATATTAAGTACTAAAGAGAATAAGGGAAGTAGAACTATATACTAAACTATTTAAATGCTTATTCTATTAAAGTTAAGTTGAATTCCTAGGTTTTATTATCTCCTAAGAAGGGATAGCTATGGACCTAAGCAAGGTCGAGACTATAGCAAAGTGGGAAGAACCTAAGACTTATTAAGAAGTGCAAGTCTTTCTTAGATTTTATAATTTCTATAGAAGATTTATTTAAAGGTATTCTAGCATTGCTATACCCTTAAATGGCTTGCTCAAAGGAAGCAAGGATAAATAGAAGCCAAGACCTATGAAACTAAGGCCTAAAGAGAAGCAGGCGTTTCACCGGCTAATCTAAGCCTTCTAATAGGCGCCACTATTGCAGCACTTTAATCCGCAGCTCCTAGTTTAAATCAAGACTAATGCCTCAAAGTTTGCTATGGTAGGAATTCTCTTATAGCCCAATGAACATAGATTATACCACCCAATGGCCTTTTAGTCTTAAAAGTTCAAAGGCATAGAGTTAAATTATAATACTCTTAATAAGGAGCTAATAGCTATTATATAGTTATTTAAATACTAGCAACACTATATTAAAGGGATAGAGATCTCAATAAAGGTGCTTTTAGACTATTAGAACCTATAGGCATTTATAAAGCAACTTAAGTTAAATGGGAGGCAGGCATAATAATGCATTTACCTTACCCTATATAATTTTATAATTAAGCACTAAGCAAGGAAGTTAAACCTTGCTAATGCGCCTTTGAGAAGGCTAGACTATAATAAAGAACCAATGGCAAATATTAAGTTACTCCCTTCCCTTTAAGAGAGGATAGTCTAGGTATAATCAATCTTGAGATCTAGAAAGCATAACAAGATATCTTTATTAGAAGAGAATTCTAAAGCTTTAGACTAGTCTAGGCATAATAAGATATCTTTAAAGGAAAAGGATTCCTTAGCCTATAGGGTAAGCCAAGGTGCTAATAAACCTTTAAATTCTCAATAGTGAGCAAACTAGGCCTAAGGGATAATTAATTGCGAGCAATTTATCCTAGACTAAGCTATTAAAGAGGCAATAAGCCATAAGTCAATATATAAAGACTGAGTAAATGACCCACTTACTAAAGTTATCTAGGAAGCCCAAGAAAGGGACCCCGAGATAAAAAGGCAAAAAGCCATTGACAAGGACCCGAAGCTACAGGGAACTAGAGAAGTCTAATCAGTCGATGCTAAAGGAGTAGTATGCTATAGAGGCCGACTATTCGTGCCTAAAGAAGCATACATCAGAGAAGAGTTATTAGAGCTCTATTATAATGATCTATTGACTAGACATTTTAAAGTTAAATGAACTCTTAAGTTATTGCAAAGGAAGTTCCATTGGCATAGCATTAGAGAAGATATAAGGGACTATATAGGAACCTGCAATGTTTGCCAAGGGGTCATTGCATGAAGGCATTGCCTATATAGCAAATTGAAATTACTACCGATACCTAGGCGACCAATGGAAGAACTATCAATAGACTTTATTATAGGCCTGCTGCTAGCTACCTAGGGTAAAAAAGAAGTGGATATAATACTTATTATTATTAACCGATATAGCAAGTTCACTTACTTTTTCTTAGTAAAGATAAATATTATTATAATGGAATTAATAGAACTATTTCATTAAAATATTAAGTTAATCTATAGAGCATTGAGGGGAATTGTCTTTAATAGGGGCTTTATATTTATAAGTAAATTTTAGTTAGAAGTGTATTTCCACTCCAAAGTAAAATGGAGGTTATTAATAGCATTTTACTTGCAAATTAACAGGCAAATAGAGAGAATAAATCAAACTCTTGAATATTATCTATAGTATTTTATTAGTAAGGAAGGACTAAATTGGCCTTAATTACTAAAAGTAGCTTAATTTGCTTATAATAATGCAAGAAATGCTATAATTAAAATATTACCTGCCAAGGCATTAATAGGCTTCTAGCCTAAGTTTAAAATAGATATTAAGGATAATGCCCCAAGAGGGGAGGTCCTTAAAATATTCACTAGAGTAAAGAAACTCAAAGAATTATAAGAATGCCTAAGAAAATACTAGCAAGATGCTAGCAAAAGATAAGCAAAATATTATAATTAATATCATAAGCCTCTTATATTAAGAAGGGGAGACTTAATAGGCTTATCATTAAAGAACTTATACTTAAAAGAAGGGAAAAGAAAACTAGCACCCCGATTCATTAGACCTTTAAGGATTTTAAAGGCAGTTAGCAAGTAGGCATATTGCCTTGCCTTGCTAGAACAATATGCGCGCCTTCATAATATCTTCCATATAAGTTTGCTCGAACCCTAGAAAGGAAAAGAAGGACAAGTAAACGAGGCGCTACCGATGCTAGAACTCAAAGATAAGGATAATGAGTGGGAGGTTAAAGAGGTTAAGGATAAGCGCAAAATCTAAGGATACCTATACTTCCTTGTCAAATGGAAAGGATAGCCCTTAGAATATAACCAATAGGTAGCTAAAGAAGATATGCAAGGTGCAGCTCAAGCAATTAAGCGCCATCGCAAAGCAAGGGCGAAATGCCTTAAGGCTACTAAGGAGATGCCTAAGAATTAAGAAGGAACTGCATACCCCTAAAAAAGAGGGCGCCCAAGGAAGTCCAAGCTAATTAATAATTAATTAATCAAGAGCAATTTCTATATATAGGGGAAAAATAAATAAAGGCAACTTACTAATAAATCCACTGACTAAGGTAGGAAAAATAAAATAAGCGAAATTTTAATGAGGCCTTGCAGCTAGGCAACGCGCCAGCGAACTGCGTCCTTAAAACTCATCTAATACTAATAGACTATAGGCAACCACTAGGTAGGCAACTTCGTTATTAAGTGCAATGTCCTCCCGGAGGATAGACAAAATAACACAGCAGCACGCCTAGACAGCCGACTGCTAGGCAGTATATCCATTGTCTACGGGGGATAGGCGCAAAATCTAGCTTTGCTCCTAGAGTCAAAGCTAATCGGCTAGCTAGGCGAAGTATTAGCAATATGCTAGTGGTCCGAAATACAGTCATTAAACTTATAGCACCATATCCTAGGTGGCGATATTAAGTGGCTAATAGTGTCCTTCTATTTGAGATAAAGGCATTATAGGCAGTATAGGCGCTCGAGGTATTCTTCCTAGCACTAACTAGACCATGGGTCTATTATTAGGCTAACTCGGCCTTGTCAAAGGCCTCGGCGAGATGCTAGGCTTGGACCGCGACAGTCCAATATATCGCCTCCGAAAGAGCGGCAATGAACTAGTCCTCCGCGACAGGGGCATAACCAAATTCCCAATCATAGGCCTAGGAAATAATATTATAAAGCCAATCTTAGAGATTGGCAAGGTCGCGGCAATTGCCCTTAACGCTAGCAATAGGCTATATATCCTATTAGCAAAGGCCAATACCTAGCAAATTAAGAGCAAAGTCGAGTAGCTTACCAGCTCGCAAGTGTCCTTGCGCTTATTGCACTAACTGCAACGCTTGCTCGAAGCATTGCTAAATATATAGTTAGCGCGGACGATCTCGAGGGGCTTAGGCTCGAGACGGGCATAAGCCCGGCAGGCGGTTCGGAGGCAATGCATGCACCAGTTGGCACGCGCAACAACCCCGGCAGCGCGGTATGGCCAGCGCAGCTTCTTCGATCGTGTCTTGCGAGGGCGGCGAGTCGCCGCCGACCCGGTGCGCACAGGGGTTTCGTCTTCCTCTTCATCTTCCTCGTCTTGCTCTTCCTCTTCCTCCTTATCGACCTCCTCCTCTCGACCACCGGCGCTTCCGCCGCCAGGGCCGGAGTTGAAGGCTGAGGAGCCAGGAGGAGGGGGAGGACTGTGGCCCGAGGCCTCGGTATCGTTACCTATATCCAAACCGAAGTCCGGAAAGTCATTAGAGAGCAGTGCAAAAGAACTCGCTAGCGCTTCGCGGGGGCTAGGGGGACTATCCATAATCATAGTCTCCTCGTTACTAGAGACCCACGCATCAGTCCTAGAAGCCTCGAGAATAATATCAATACTTATATAGGAATAAACTCATTGGAAAGCATAGATTGAATGGCTAACATATTATATAGCAATGCGCTGGCATTATATAGAATATATATAAGTAACTTAGTAATTATTCGCAATAAGAAAGATTGTTATTCGAGATAGATTGATAGGTAAGAAGATAAGTTAAAAGAAAATAATAACAAAGGAGCGGACCAAGTAAGAAAAAGAAGAATCCCCACCGATGGCAAAGCAACTAGCTATCGACACTGCGAATTCACTCAACCTAGAGTGCTAGCTAAGGAGGCCATCGCAAGATCGGGAAAAGTGGAGCTGCCCCGAGTGTGGGATCTACTTAGTCCCGATCACCACTGACTGCTAGGACAGCAGTCTTAGGAGGGGGGATAATTGTAATAGGGGACTTAAGAGCATCGCATCATCATTGCTCTATGTGTCATGACCCTAAAAGGTTATTGCTTGTCTCGGGACCTTATGGAGATAAGGTTCTTCCCCAAGGTCTCAACTAAGGAGTCATGACATTATGATTACCTGGCAAGATATCTAGGTTGCGCTCTAAGGTCGTTAAATAATCGCTTGCATATCGATCCTAAGGAGAAATGCAAGCTTTAGTCTTGATAGTTTAATATACCTACCTTCTCGTTCTCGCTTAACTGGCTTCATTGCAAATCCCTTTAACATAGTCTTTATAAGTAAGTTTTAGTCTAAGCTTTATTTTCACTCTAAGGTAAAATGGAGGCTTTCTATAGCATTTTACTTATAAATAGATAGATAAATAGAAAGAATAAATTAAATATTAAAATACTACTTATAATGCTTTATTAATAGAGAGCAAGTTAACTAGCTATAGCTATTAAGCTTAGTATAATTTATATATAATAATATAAGGAATATAATAATAAGTATCTTACTTATAAAAGCATTATTAAGATATTAACTAGAGTTTAACCTAGATATTAAGGATAATGCTCTTAAGAGAGAGATATTAAAAGCTAAAGCCTAAGTCTTAAGACTTATAAAGCTTAAAGACTAATTAAGGGAGTACTAGCAAATTACTATAGAATAATAAGTAAAATATTATAATAAGCATTATAAACTATTAACCCTTAAGAGAGAAGACTTAATAGTCCTATTAATAAAGAACCTTAGACTAAAAGGAGAGAAGAGGAAATTAGCCTCTTAATTTATTAGTCCATTTTAAATTATTAAGGTCATAAGAAAGTAAATATATTAGCTAGCATTACCTAAGAAGTATAAAAGGCTATATAATATATTTTATATAAGCCTCTTAAAACCTTAGATAAAGAGACCTAGAGATACTTATAAAATACTATTAATACTTAATCTTAAGAAAGATAATAAGGAATAAGAGGTTAAAGCAATTAAGGATAAGAAAATCTTAAAAGGGCAAGTTTATTATTTAATAAAATGGAAAGGCTAGCCTTTAAAGTATAATTAATAAGTACTAAAGGAAGATATATATAATATAAGACTTATAATAAAGAAGTATAGCAAAATACAATAGAAAGGCAAGTAAAAGGGGGAGTAAATGCCCTAGAAAATTATTAAATAAGCTAGCCTTTAAAAATAAGGCTAATTGCAAAAGTAATAAGATTAATTTAATTAAATATCTATCCTAAGGATAGCAAGATAGCTAAGCAAAATTTTAATTTAAAGACCCTAGCTAGCGAAAATATAGCAATAAGATAGCAAAAGCTAAACTAAACCTAAGAGATATCTAAAGGGATCTTTGCTAAGATAGCATTGCTAGTATCTAAGGACAATTCCATAGCCCCTATAATTAAATCTTATATTTTATAATAGAATGCTTATATTGCAATATACTAAGCAATAAACCTTATATTGCCTCTTTTAAGATGCAAAACCTACTTCTTCTCCTACTTAGAAATATAAGCAGGTAGCTAAATAAGAATAAAATATTAGCTATCAATAGGGGGAAGCAGGAGAAAGAGGGGAACTTATAGCAGAGGAAGGGGGAGGAGGAAAATGAGAGAGCAATAGCTCTCAGCAGCAGACAATATAAGTCCAATAATCTGCCAGATCCTCCTAGCGAGCTAAACGTTAGCAAGAGCCCGTCGAACCCTAGATATAAGGGTGACTTATAGCGGCAGACTTGCGAGCCCCTGTGATGTCATGGGCCTGTCGGTGGTATGTCTCGATGGATGAGAATGTAGTCATGAAATCGATATAATGACTAACAAGGCAAGCGCAGGTCTCCTTAGAGAGGAGAAAGGCATATTCTTCTCCCTTATTAGGGATAGGGAGTTCTCCCTCCTTAGAGGGCTCGGCAGGGCAGAATAGCAATTTATTAATAAACTCAAGGAGCTTATTAAGGTCATTCACATTCCTATCTAGGAGAGTAGGAGAGCTAAACGCAGGCAATTAATAAATGAACACTAAATAAGAAGCCTAGGAAGCAAAATAGAGGCCAGGGGCCTGCAATATTCACTTATAAGGCATAAGTATCGCTATGCTTAGAATACTGCTCGCAGCGGGCCGACGAAGCGTTGGAGAAAAGATAGGCGATCGGGGCCCTGTCGATGGGTTTTCCTCTTATGGTAGTCAAGGCCTTGAGGGCAGCCAAGTCCTGACTGTTAAGGGGATTTGCAATGAAGCCAGTTAGGCGAGAACGAGTAGGTAGGTATATTGAACTATCAAGACTAAAGCTTGCATTTCTCCTTAGGATCGATATGCAAGTGATTATTTAATGACCTTAGAGCGCAACCCGGATGTCTTGCCAGGTAGTCATGCTGTCATGACTCTTAGGTTGAGGAATCATAATGTCATGACTTCTTGGTTGGGAATCTTGAGGAAGAACCTTATCTCTATAAGGCCCCGAGATAAGCAATATCCTTTTAGGGTCATGACAAATAGAGTAGCGATGTTACTCCTCTTGAGTCCCCTATTACACTGACCATTAGCAGTCTAAAAACAATGCATGCATTAGAGTCCCGGCGCAGGAAAGGCATGGACTTAGGTGAGTCGCTAGGTCTTCTTCTTATCTTAGGCAGCCTTCTTAGTAGCCTTCGACTAAGTAGTTCGAGCTTTTAGAGGCATCTTGGCGAGGATAGCGAAACTCAAGAGAAATGTCAATTAATTCTTAATAAGAGGGTAAAGATAAGTAAAGGAAAATATAATAAAGAGTTAATAAACTTTAATAATATAAGTTATAAGTGAGTAGCGGATTTAAGTGAGTAGCAAGAAAATCCCTTAATTTCTCTCTCTTCTCTTTAATTAATTAATTCTTAATTACTCAATATATCTTAATTAAACTAAGAGGCAAAGATCCTTCTTGCCCTTTAAGCTATTTAAAAAGACTTAAAGCTAAGCAC
>JAMAKE010000253.1:0-20237 GCA_023628695.1 Nectriaceae sp. PG4201
TTTTAAATAATTAATTTTAAGTTAAGAGAAATAAGCCTAGCCCCTTTAAAACCCCTCTTAATATTTTTCTTTATAAGGGAGGCTTAAAAGATAATATAAAATGCTAAGAAGAACTTAATTTATAAGATATAAGTTATAGAGCTCTTAATTAAATGCTTTATTTACTTGCTATATATTTATTTAAGTAGCCTAAAGTAAGTAATATTAAGAGGCTAAAGTAAATATAATAAATAAGAGGGCATATTATAATAAGGGACTTAAGAGTGTCATTGCTACTTTATATATCATGACCCTAAAAAGGTTATTGCTTATCTCGGGGCCTTATAGAGATAAGGTTCTTCCCTAAGGTTTCAACTAAGAAGTCATGATATTATAATTACCTAGCAAGATATCTAGGTTGCGCTCTAAGGTCGTTAAATAATTGCTTGCATATCGATCCTAAGGAGAAATGCAAGCTTTAGTCTTGATAGTTTAATATACCTACCTACTCATTCTTGCCTAACTAGCTTCATTGCAAATCCCCTTAATAATATTAAAGATAATTAATAAGGCTAAGTCTTAAATAAAATATTTAAAAAATAAATAAATCTATAGGCTTTAGAGTAACTCCTTAGCCTTTATCTTAAATGCTTTAACTTCTCTTATTAAAGGAGTAAAAGTAATTATATATTAAATAATACTATTAAAGTCTAAGGTATAAGACCTTTAATAAATAAATAAGACTCTTAATAGGAAGTGCAAAGCAAAGTAAACTTAGCTATAAAATAAAGGGAAGATAACTATATAAGAAGGAAGAGATGCAATTAATTAAATAGTTCTTAATATAAAGAGAGGAGTTAAATTGTCTAGATATATAAGGCAAGAAAGGGGGGCCCAATTAAAGGAAAGGCACTATCTCCTCAACTATAGAAAGGCTGCATTGACCTGGTCCCACTTTTAAGCCCCACTTTAATCCCTTTTTTAGACGCAGTACTTAGAGGAACTTAGAGAATCAAAACAAACAATTATAGTGTATTTTATATACTGAATATTTCGGTATATTCTACAATGTCTTAAGGAGGCGCCGAGGCTATAAATGTGTATGATGACAATAGCTTCATATCACGAGACCATAGCCTGCCGGAGCGGCCAGCTAACAACACCTGCCGACCTATTTTCCCTGCGCAGCTTGAATATAGTGATGCCTTTGAACCTTTCCACATATAATAACGCGATTTTCAAATATAGGACCTACCCCAAGACCCTATCAGCCTTTTCCAATGTTTTATACCTAAATCCCTTATATAACAATGGGTTGACTGGACAAATGCTTAGGCTGCAGCCCTTCTATAGCTTGGCGAATGGCGGCTCTGACCTATAGCTTGAATATGGGCTTGGCGAGCAACCTCTGTTGCAGAGGTATATATCTGGCTTGCAATCCTTATTTATATAGGAATTCATACTGAAATATGGATTCCAGACCATTGGAAGACTTCTATAGTAGGGCAGCAACGCCCAACTCACTCTATTATCAAATTCATAACTTACAATTGATTTCAGCTGCTTCAACGGCTATTATGCATTTTTAATCCCTTCAATAGCAATAAAGGTGTTTTCAGCTGCATATAACAGTGGTCTAATCATATATAGCAAGCATCCCTCAAGCTCTTCAATCTAGGCAGTCATCTCGCTGTAGATGAGTATATGGTCCGCTTTCTTGGGAGGTCAAAAGAGACAACATTCGTCCCGAATAAACCAACGCCTCGAGGGTTCAAAATCTAGGTTATTGCGCAATAGGGATATTTCCTACGGTGGATTTGGCATATACCTACAGCTGCCCTAGGCCCTATGGCTAAAAGGGCTGCTACGAGGAAAAGGAAGGCTGAGGGCCTTGATTCCTTGAACTCGATATAGGGGGTGGTTGTCGCCCTATTGAATCTGCTGCCCAAAGCCAGCTATTATGTCTTTCTCGATAATCTATTTCCTTCACCTAACCTCTTCCTTGCCCTTCGTGAGCGAGGCTATGCAGCTATAGGCATAGCTCGTACTAACTATAGTTTTTATAAGCCGTTCATTGAGCTCAAAGCTCATAATAAGTCTAGAAAGTCAAGGCTGCAATTTAATGAGGTTAAGGCTATAGCTATATTAGATAATAAGGTCTAAGAGTATATAGATAATATAATTAATAGATCTCTTATTAATATGTCTCTTTATTTTCTAGGTCAATTAAATTATATGGAAAGACAATGCTCTAGTCTTATTGCTCACCACAACCTTCACTAGCCAAGAGCATAAGCTTCATCAATAGAAACGACCCTCTATAATAAAACCCTATACACAGCCAATATAGCAGTTTTTTAGTGACGAGCCAGTGAAGGTTATTTCGATCCCTAGCGCAGCTGCCCAGTATAACGACGAGATGAATGCTATATATCGAGGCGACTAAATGAGAGCATACGAGGGATACGACCAATCAATTCATAGGGGCGGTTGGCAGGCAATAGCATGGACCTTCCTCTTGGATACTGCTCTCATCAATAGCTATATCCTTCAGCTTCATGGGCAGGTAGCTTGGTCGGCCTGCAAGCCGCAGCTCAAATGGCGCGAGCGGCTTATAGATGGCCTCATCGAGCTATATGCTATTGCAGCTGACTCTCGCAAGAAGTTTCATACGGGCGACGAATTTACATCAATTGAATAGCATAAACGCGTCCAAAGGGGGAAGAATTCGCAGTGCGTAGCCTGCAAAGGCCGACGGCTTGGCGAGCCTTATACCCGTAGCAGTCAAAGGGGCCCGTTGAAGCCGTTGAATAACAACGAGCGGCCTCGGCAGACGAGGTCTGGATGCAATAAGTGTAAAGTAGCTCTTTGTACCAAAGGAGATTGTTGGGACCTTTGGCATCATATAAAATAGGTGGGAATTGAAGTACCTTTGATTTCCGCTTATCTGGTTGGTCCACTAATTTCTTGGCAGGTCAATGCAGCCTTTCCACAGTTGAGGAGATAGGCTATGCTATTAACTTAGTTATAATATAAGAACCTATAAGATAATAATTAAGACCTTAAGAGAAGAGAATAATAATTAGTTTAGATTTAATTAATTAATTAATTATATTTTTATTAAGATTCTTAGTTAGAAGGTTAGTTAAAGTGGCCCACTTGCTTATCTAGCCCACTCCCTTATTATATATATTATATAGTCTATGCAGCATTCCCTATGGTCTACCAAGAAAACCGTTGATGGGACTAGGGTGATGGGAGGCTCACGTTACTTGGCATTAAGGTGGGAAGCACACATCGGGTTTTGGAATGGTGCTTGCCTTCCTCCTTACCTCATCTATGCTTACAATCGCAGTTCTGTTCTCGCTGCGACTTCCGCCCTGAGTTTCCTGTTGGCATAGCATTCCCTTTTTTTCCCACGCAGATGTACGACAACGTTGATATTCATTGAACAATTGTCAATTCCGGTTTTCTTGCCGCTGGCCTATGTCCCTTTCCTATTTTGTTCTACGAATGCGGACCGGCCAACTCAATTTGACACAATTTCGCCGCTTAATTTGCATCTTTAATGAGAGCTTAAATAAAAATCGTACAGACACTATACGGTGATTCAGAACAAATAGGATGACCTAAACAACAACGGCAATGTGGAAATGGGTAATAATGAGATTCATACGGATGTATACTCGTTTTAAAACTTTGACAAAGGGCCCGACTCATAGAAGGTTATGCGAAGAAAGCCCTTGCGTTAATGACCCCGCCCATGCATTCGAATGATTTACATAGAGAGGATGATGTAGGTTTAAGCCAACTTTCAAATGAAATAAAAATACTGGTAACGGGAGCATACAGCTATTGCATGTCCAATCACACATGATCCAGTTACTGAGACAGCCTTGTTAGTTCTATTCCTTCGAGCTCATTTGCCATGCTAGCTTAAGAAGACGCTCCTAACTCGAGGCAATAGATTTCAGTTCGCATGCGAGTATAATGGAGACGTAAAGGCAGCAGCTAAAGCAGTTGTTGCACCAATCTCGCGGGAGATCATGGTGCGCAGCGGTTTCAGATTGATGAGTTTGTCTCTGCATTCCATCTTACCATGCATTTTATTCTTAATATGCCGGCCAGTGCTAGAGCGGGTTGTTTCGCACGCTTAGACTAGATAAGAAATTTTAATTCTGATTATATTGAACGATTAATAATGAGTTGAAGGATTTCAACAACGACATAAGAGGAAATAAGTCCCCTTGATAAGAGAATATATAAGAGACAAAATATGGATAGGCAGTAGTTCTCTGATATGTGAATCCTGCGATATCCCACTCATCTAGAATGATCAGAGTTTATGTACAATACCCAAATTTATACATCGTGTCTTCAAGACTCCTGTCCTTCATTCTTGCATAAATTCTGATAATGGACGAAAGGGAAGGATGGGGGCTTGTTCTCTCTGTAATTTAACGGAGAAAACCTGGCAAAGAGGCTGACTGAGGCAACTTAAGCAGAGCCCTTGCCACCAACGAAAACGGTGAGAAGCATGGGGTTGCCAGAAGAGACAAGGCCAGAAGCATCCTCGTTGCCATCGGGGTTGACATCGTCATAAGGGAATGCGTAGCCCTTTCCATCAACCTCGTGGGCATGAATCAGGCGACTATAGTGGTTTGTAGGATCCTCAGTGTAGTACTTTGAGGCATCAAGACTAGGCTGGGAGTCACCACCAGCAAGGAGGAGGGTGGTGCGAACGAAAGCAGCACAGAGACGGGGAACGACTGCGAGATGGATTGCGTTATCTTCCTTCTGGATGGCAAACGGGCCGGAGTTACAGCCCCAAATATCGATTGCATTGGGCTTAGCGTATCCACGATTATCACCGTCGCACTTCAGCTCGTCGTCGCTGACCTGGCACTTGACAGCGCCTCCATCGTTCTGGGTGTTAATCGTCAGGGGCTCATTGGCGTACTTGGTCCAAACGTCGTCGACGTACTTGGTCCAGTAGGTTTCGAAGTCCCCCTGCTGACCAAGGTTCTGGGGTGAGACGGCACGGAGAGGAACTCCGTCTTGTCCAACAACGCACATACTGGGCCAGGGCATCCCGTCCTGGCCACCTTGTTGTTGAAGGCCGTTGCAGATTTCTGCCACAGCACCGATATCGAGGCCGATAGTCTCCTGTTTGCTACCATCGGTGTTCTCGAGGAGCATGCTGAGGATCATACCGACAAAGTCGACGTAGGAGATATTAGCCCAGATGGCAAGGTCCTTAGTGTATGTCAGCTCCACGAAGCCCCAATTGAGGCCGGCACTGGGGTCAGAGGGATTGGCAATTGACGGTTGGACGATGCCATCACCCCCTTCAACAGCAACAATGAAAAAGTTGAGATCCCCCACGCTGAAGTAGACACGGCCGGAGGACATCGCAATGGGGATGTTGATATTCGTCGTGGAGCCCTTAGCGCCGAGAGTTATGCCAATTGGCTGAGTAATCTCAACAGGTGTGCCAGAACCAGCAGCAGTAGGATAGATAGTGGTGCCATCGGCACCAATAAAGACAACCGCGTCATTGGTGTCAGTGCCCTGAATATAGGCCTTGATGCCGTCGCCGAAGTTATTCACGAGAGCAAGATCAAGACTTCCTGGCACGGGGGTGGCGCTGCCACGGTGCTGTTGAGAGTTATCCACAGTACCGTTGAGAGTGTTGTCGGAAGTAATGATGATCTGGTCCGTTCCACCCGGGGTTGCGACTGTGAATCCCTCGGAGTTGGTCTTACGGGAAGTAAGATGTGTCATTGAGAAGGGGAAGGCTGTGGCCGAGCCCACAAGGGCCACAAAAAGAGCGAAAGATCGCATTTTGGGAGGAAAGAATGTCTTTCGGTTCAGTTGATGAGCAGTGATAGTGACGTAGAGTTGGAAGAGGTTCAAAAGAATGATGTAAGGAATGACTGGGAGAGTAAAGCAAGCACTGAAAACCCCTTCTAAATGCAAGACGCACAACTTGCTAGAACTTGCTGAACAATATGGAGAAGTTGGATGAGCTTTGGCAAGTGATGGATACTTTATATATCATATTCATGACCTAGCACGATTCCATGTTATCGAATAGTCGAACAATAGCCGCAACTGAGGCTCATGGGAACTTGACAGTGCTCTTTCCGTAAATAGTCTAGTAAGTGAACCTGAGCGACCATCCTGGCAGTATACTCCTCACAAAGAAGATATAACTAGGGCCGCAGCTACAGCAAATATTCGGCCCATCTTTGTCCAAAGTGGAGTGGTCGACGAGGGAGGGACGTACTTACTTCAAACTGGTAGTCAGGAGCTGGGAATGTTGGCGCACTGAAGGCCTAAAAAGCGACGCCATTGGCCGGTGTACGGTTGCATACGTCGTTCGAGAGGGGACAGCATATTAACCGAAAAAGGAAAGTAACAATATGGGGATTCCATAGATGCTAGATCACCTCGGTTTCTCTTCCTTTTTGATCGTCGCCCATATGGTACGACTTACCCCAGAGCAATCCACAAGACCCCACCAGATGTTCAAGATGAGTTGGTTACCCGCCACATAGTCATAAATTCAAAGCCTCAGTCACATTCCCTGCTTCAACAGTCGAAAAATCAGGCATTGGAATCACCACAGTGGAGTTGCCTATATCTCTTCTTCTAGAAAAAAGGGTTTATTTTTTATCAAACAGAAACATTAAAATTTTTAACAATTTGAGGACTCTTGAGTCGTAAATATTGACTGTACACACTCTAGCTCCCGACTCTATGGTTGTAGGTAGGATATAAATAAAAAACGGCGGGCAACATATCAACAGATGCCCATTACGATAAATACCTACTACCATCGTCGTAAATCTTTAACTTGAGTACATAAATTGCAGTGAAAACTTAGCAGCGAAAATAAATTAACGCTAGAATTGCTCATCACGCAAGCATTGTCTTCCTATCGGGGTTGTATTGAAGCACTTCGATTCTTTTCGGAGTCAATTCGGCTGCCACGGCTATTTTGATCTTGGTAAGGGAGGAACTCGAGATGTAACGATGCCTTGTTTCATGCGACGTAATTTACTGGGGCTTGGCGATTGCATAGCTAGCAGAGCGTGATGACCAAGTTCACTTGCTGGTGGTAAGTTCCCCCTTCCCCCGGATGCCGTGTTTGGACCTGAATTCTGGCCGTTTAATTCTGCCACACAGATGAGACAGTCCAGATCCAAGCCATCGGATCAAGTTTAGGAGGCAGAGACTCCAGATGATCCTTGCCCGACCATAAAGACCTCTAATTTTGATGAAAGGATTTATCAGCGGGGCATGTTTGGTTCCAAATAGAGAGCGCACGGACACGGCCACTGCTACTTGATGACCTGGGCTCATTTATTTGAAGTTAGTCAAGCGGCTCAAGGATTTCATTCTCTTAGCAAGGGCATTACTAGCACGCCTTTTCGGGCCGCATGATGTAGATCGCTGACAGAAACATGGTAGGATCTTCAGAGAAGCATACTCAGACTTGTAGACCTTTTCTCTTAAAATCTCGCATCCGAATCTGGCGACGGTAAGCTCAGAAAACTCACGCCTACAACTACGCCTACGGCTATGGACTAGAGCGCAATTGACGGGAGTATGGATGACGAAGCGGAAGCAGGCCGTCATCCTTCGGCATCAAACTAGCGAAAATAGCGATGGCGTCCCTCAGTTTATTGTACCCAAACTGCAACTACGGTGGCCGAGATGGTGCCGGCTGGATTCGGGGATGTGGCCATATTGTCATTTATGGGCATGAAAATCACCACCTAATGTACTGCCCTGTCGCCTGACTTCATTTTATGGGCACTTCAATCTGCCCCATCCATCAACTTGCGGCAGCTTTAGCCCCAAAACTGTACCAACATCCACCTAGTGTAAGGTCTGAAGTCTCGCACTTCTCTCGTATTACCTCGTAACCCCTGTCATGCGCTCACGACTGGATCCTAACCTCCGGTAGCAGGTAATATACGACCCCGGAGCCGGTACCCAGAATTACATTTGTTCTATTTGATGTGCTATGGTTAATGTCGCTCAGATGTCATCGAAGATATGAGTGTTAATTCCGTGTATCGGGAACTGTGTCTACCTCTTAGAAGGGATTCTGTAGGCGTGAGAGGTGTTTGCTCACCTCCACATCTCCGGAGAGAACAATACCGGCTGAGTTACAGGTACATTACAACACACGTGAATACCCCTTCCTTACCAGGGCTATCGGTCGTTTTCAGACTCAGTGCCTCCTTCCAGCGCGCCACTGCGATTAGTTAGGAGTACGTATGCGAGTCAAAGGTATGCATGCACGTGCATGCTGAGCCGTTTGACGAAGTCTAGATTCTAAAATTATCCTTGAGATACCAAATATATTCCTCAGCAACTTGCTCACCTCGGATTCGCGACCTTATCCAATAATCAATTTGAATGAAGCAAGCAGAAGGCGCCTCCGACCCTTCGAATCTCAAGCAAGCCGTAGGGGTGAGTGTGTCTGAGCGGATATTTGGCTGGTGATGCATGATTGAGGCCGCGACTGCGTGCTTAAAGTAGTTGCGGTGTAACCTTCACACGGCCCCTGAAGTGGACAGCACTGTTGCCCCATCAATGTCGTCTCTGAGGACAGCGGAGAATGCCTCCAATCTTGCCCTGAGTAATGGCTTAGGAGGTGGACGGGCTTGAAAACGGGCTGTGCCGACTTAGGCGTCAGTGTGGGCCCACCCGGCACGTACATGGCTCATCGAGCAGCAAATATGTTGAACAGAGTGGGCGTTAGTCATGACACTGCCAAACTGCATTAGGGACTAGAGCTATGAATAAACCTTAGCCAGGGCACTTTGAAGGACAAGCCTACGTTGATGTTCTTCTCGACAGCCATTGTAGACGACCGAGCCGCTGACGCGGCGTCTCTTGACAGCCTGAGAGTCTAAAGCAGACGAGTTCCGGCCCAACTCTTCGCCGATGGCTGAGAAGGCGGTGTATATCCCTGTTCCAGTATAGGCCAGCCTTGCAAATGGGGTGTGCTGTGATGGGACTGCTATATTTGGGCAAGATGATTTCCAGGATGCAGTACTAATCCTACTCCGTCCGCACACTACCCAGTATGTAGTATATGGGATAAGGAACCGGTCATACAGATATCTCCAACCGCTCACCAGCTAGTTTGTAGTATAATTATTAGAAGACCCTTCACGGAAGTGCTACGAGTTGTAACGGGAGGTGCTATCCACATCTGACGCTGCATTGTAAAGTTCAGCCGCGTAAAATTCATCCGTGAGTTCACTTCCACTGGCTCTTGGTCCATTCTTTGTGCTTTTGCTCCGTTTTCGAGGCGTTCAGAAAGAAAAACAGCCCTCTGGATCTGCGTCAACGTCATGTTTTCAATACTCTTGATACTATACCAGAACCTGCCGGGGTTTTAAGAACTTAGAAAGGACTGAAAACTAAAGGTAGGAATACCGAAAGGTGAGCAAATAAGCATTCAGCCGAAAGTTGCCACCGAAGCCCTACTCTGCTCCATAAGTCAATACTAGATTCATTTCCGGGTCAATTTATACAAAGCTTTCCTTTCTGAAGGAGATATGTAAGTACCGGCAATCTAAAGCCTAATTCTTATTAAATTTCTTGATCCGAAGATCGTTGGCTCGGAGAGAGATATATAACCTTTTGAGCCTTGATAAGCAGGGAGAAGGAACTTTGACCTCCTAAGACCATAATCATTTTCGCCTCATATATATGACACGATCTTGGCGAGATCCAGTGCTCTTAATTGGCACCGTTTGAGAGATATGCGAAAATTGCCCCTTGCTGCTACATGAGAATTAAATCGAAGTGAAAGAATAGTAAAGAGCGTATAAGGTATTTGATTAACGCCCTACCTCTCTACAAGTGGCCCCCCTCGTACTCCATATAGTAAGGTAATAATTTAAATGAACGTCCGCAAGGAACTTGGCAAAAGAGAATACCAACTCATAGAATGATGTTTTTCATCCGCTAATAGCTTTATGTCGTTCTAGGGATCGCAATGTATGTCCTTCATCCAGGAATGTTACCTTGGGCCTTTATTCTCTACCCTTTAAGAGGGTTAATCGGCGTAGACAAGATTTACAGCTGTTAAGCTATCTTATAGTTCAACATCTGATAGTGATTGAACCGGTAATATACCTAGCGGACTGACGCAATAGGCTTTGATATCTTCTTTTCTGATTTCATGTCATCTTTCTATTGAATATCTAGTTGAACTATCAGAAGAGGCTCTAAATAAGCTCTCCAGAGCGCAACAACGGTAAGCTTCTGTGAAGAGAGCAGACCAGTCGCTTATGGCGCCGAAGAGATAGTGAACGTGGATGAAATCGAAGGTTCCTTCTTTCCAGTTCCAAGTGAGTGTTGCGTCATCTATTTCAAATTTAAGATTAGGGGGGACCCATTGCGGTTGAATAGGAGATAGGTCGGAGCTGATAGCTTCTGCTTGTGGATACTCGTCTGCGAAGTCACTGCGAGTAATAAGCAAGAGCATCGATGTTGGCAGTGCGCTGTCCATACATTGCCCAGATACCTATCAAAAATGTCAGCCATCAAGCAGTTGTGACCTGGCAGAAATGAGATTATACCTGTTCCAGTACCGACATCCAGTACTTTCTAAGTGATACATGTATTAGTCTGTGGCAGACAGTAAACTCTCCTAACAATAACTCACCTGAACACTATCACTGATGGGTGCAAGAAATAGCTTCCCATCTAGAAGTAAGGTGAGGGCGTGGTGGCTACATATATCAATTGGTTTTCATGTCGACTCTTTCCAGGAATTGGACTTACTTGATATCTACGGACTCGCGCTGTTGTTCATCATTTGGAGTAAAGTACTCGGTAGAGTGTCGGTCGCTGTGATAAGTACGTCCCCGAAGGTGCGGTACTCGAGGATACTGGCTGTGATAGAGGCGGTCGAGCTCGCGCTGCCAGACCACCTTAGTACATAAAACTATGTTTGGCTTGCATCGGAATCTCACGCATCATCGCCAACGGCTGAATCAGTATCGGCTTGGTCTCCGTCATCCTATTGAGCCCAAAGTGCGCCAACTCATTAGCCTCACAGCACTAGAGGATTGGGACTCTCTCACCTCTGGGTCTGGTGCGGGAACAAGTTCAGGCTGAGGCGCGGGCGTCGCGACTGGCACAGGAGAGGTGGAGCTCCCACCAGAGGTAATGGGATTACTAGGGGCCCTTTGGAGAGGACGTCACTCTATCATCAGACATCACGGCGTGATACTTTTTGAATGATCGATATAGAAATATAATTTTTGAGGGAATTATCCAAATCAAAAAAATTCTCCGGAATAGAGAGACAATTCTTCTACCCTGACTGTCGAAATAGGGGCAGGGAGGTTTCTATTGTCTCAATATCTACTTCTCGCCGCCAGAGAAAACAACGATGAGCGCACGACCCTCGGCGACACCCAGGTTGGCATCAGTAGAAAGCCCTTTGGCAACAACACCTTCCCACTGAACGTGGCCACATGGTGAGGTGATTTCTACAACTAATCCCAGCTAATGCAATGTATGTCCACCGCAGACACGCGTCAAGCTTAGTCTCGTGAATCTTGCTACGTTAGCTTCCTCAGCACGGGCACAGCGGCCCGGACCAGAAAGAACCCACCCGTTAAGTTTGGGCACATTGTCGACGTCCAAATAAGCCTTCCTCTGCAACAGCATTTGAGGGTGTCTCTCTCTTCAAAGCGGGCAAATGGCGTGATAGATGATCCCGCGGAGCACAGTTGTCCATATTTACCGCAACCGCAACTGGCAAGATACCTAGGCAGAAAGAGCACATGTTTTCTATCATTTTTCGAGGTCTGCAGGCTCCGCTTTAATAGTGCGGGGAAGCTCATAGCTGGCTGTACTGTAAACTACTGATTCCCCCACTGTAGACTGTAACAGAGGTAATGGTATTCGATGGTGGAGTGGGGGCCATGAACTAGAACCCTGACACATCCCTTCCGAGGTGAAATCGCGACTTACCTAGTTGCTTTTGTTCTCACCGTCACCCGCAAGCGGTACGGAATACGACGGAAATTGGCGAGGAAGAGGCCACCATGTCCTAACTTATACCCGGACCTGGAAGAAACGAAAGTCAAGAGGTAAAGAAATCGTCGGTTGAATGAGAGCGACATGACAACGTAGCGCTATAGCGACATTGTACAATGGGAGTGCAATCTGCAAGAGTGTGCACAATAAGGTGGTCCACTAGATACGCACGGCCTTATGGATGAAGGTACTCTCAGCCCTAACGAATATATGGTTGATTAATGTCCCCTGTCTTGATTATCGAGTACTATTTCCTGCCAAGGCGATATCAGCCATACTCTAGGGTGAGATCAGCATCAATTTCGTTGATGTCGGCAGCACGAGCAGCAGCTTTTGCCTTCTCATCAGTAGTCGACACCAAACTAGGAGAGCTAATAGCAATCAGCACAGAAGAGTGATATACTAGGTATAGAGCCGGGATCAATAATAAAAAAGCGGAAGTACATCTGATAAGCAAGCCTTTGGATCAGGGTCATATTACAAACAAATCAAGTACTTTAGTACCATAAATCATTTTTCCTACTATTCAACTAAAGCTAGTTCCGCAGCCCTTACTTTCTCACTGGAACACCATAGTATTAAGTTTCAATGAGCCCTTTTGACGCAATAGTCCCGCTAGGCTATGACAAGGCCTTAATCTGGCCCTCTCGCATCATAACCAGCTTCCTAATGAAGCGCAGGAATAGTGATTTGGTAGTTCATCCTACGATCACATCGCAAGGCCCAGGAGGCAAAAGGAGTGCTTGATCATGATGGGATCGAATCCACAATCTTCTGGTTCATAACTAAACGCCTTATTTTCCTTTCGTTAGATCCAATCTAGGAATATGATTAGAAGAAACCTCCTATATTGTAGATAGGGATCGGGCCTACTAATATATTCATTTGAGTATATATTTAGCTACTTAAGGAGGAATTTACTTCTTTTTAAAGAATAATTAAGTGTATTTTATCTATTTATTTTAAATTCACTAACTATTCTCTTAATTTTCTTTAAGCATTTAATTCTTTGGAAAAGATAATCTCTTTTCTTTATAAATTTATTGAGATTAAATAGTTAATAAATTGCTCTTAACTTATATTTCTTAATATTTTAAATTGATAGCTTACAAAGTAAGCAAATTGAAGGTTGCAATGCAATTATATTGAGTTTGCTCTATCCTTAGATAAACCTATCTATTATTTTAGGGCTATGGTGTTTTTCCCCAAAATAAACTACCCATTGGGGTATATAACCTAATTGGCCAGTCGCTGAGTGACGAGCGTGATGGAGTCATGCTTATTCTCAAAGAGTGACAGACCTACAATCTAAAGCCGATCCCAAAAGAGAGGAAACTTAGGATGATCTCTAAAAAAAAACCCCATATCGATGCAGTTAAGATCGGACTCAGCTCTTTAGAGTAGCAGTGCCGTAGTTGGAGCGCTCGCTCAAGTCGCCTTGTTGTTCATTTTGCTATTCTTCTGCACTGGGATGAGGCGGGGGAAACTGACTAGCCTCAAGGATAGCAATTTTGATCAGCCATTATCCGCCAGGAAGACTTCGCCAGTCATGGCTCAAAATGGACACGGCAGGGTCCCAAGTCTATGAAGTCTCTGGAAATATATTCTGCGACTTTCTAGCTTGAAGGATCGCAGTAAAAACCGTACCGAAGTTAGGCCATAGTTTTCCATGGGAGCAGTATATTGTCAGAATCAAAACTTCATAAGAACTCTGCTGGCTAGATGAAACGATAGATACACACGACTATTGCAGGTCGGCCTATTTCAGGTCGCGTAATTTATTTCACTTAAGCTGGTTGTGCTAAGTGAGACCAACAGCCGAGGTACTCTCAACACTTGATGATTGTGTCGAGTTCGCTACTCTATGGTCACCATTCTTTTGAAGGCTGCTCGCTTCAGAGTCACGTACTTTGATCCTTGAAACCACCGCATCAAAGGCCATCTTTCCGGGTGGATCATGGATGAAGTTGATCCACACTACTCTTTTCAAGACATTGCGTGCTTCTGCCCAAGATTGAATGTGCGAGCACAGGATTATGTCGTCCAGCCACTCCACAAACAAACCGTTGCCGGGTTGACCAGCGACACAAATATTCCACATGATTAGCAGCCATAGAACTACTCCGAACGGCGGCTGTGCTGAGGTATGCTCCAACTTCTGTAATGAGGCCCGAAAAGTATCATCTAGGTACTGCTGTCGTTGCCTCATGCCACGCCACCGGAAAAATATAGCGGCCGTGAAAGCCATTAGTCCCACGCGAATGGCATCCTCAATAGGTGACTCAACAAATGAGAGATTCATTAGTCGATATAGGACTGAGACCATGATCTCACTGAACGAATTCGGTAAGAATTTCGAGGATGTTTGATGGGCAAGATTACTGAGCCGGGAGAACTCTCGTAAGTCTTGCAACACGTTAAAAAGTTTT
The DNA here is from genome assembly GCA_023628695.1 of Nectriaceae sp. PG4201. Classification (NCBI taxonomy): domain Eukaryota; kingdom Fungi; phylum Ascomycota; class Sordariomycetes; order Hypocreales; family Nectriaceae; species Nectriaceae sp. PG4201. The sequence goes on from JAMAKE010000253.1 coordinate 14,493, forward strand.
CTGTCCAGTGTCCCGATGTACTCGAACATGCTGATTTCGTATGCTTGCGAAGTTGTGATAGAAGGATTGAGTCCATTACCCGAAATATGTGGATCCCAGGACATGTTATTGTAGAAGAATACTGGCGCACATCCAAAACGAAGGGCCAAACCGAGATCGACCCTGCCAGATTTTAGGAAGGGGTTTACTTAAACGATGGTTGGGATTGGTAAAGACTCGTTACATACCGACAAACTTTGGCTGGTAGTCTAGAGTTCTCAAATCGCAGAGTCTCCAAGCCTCCTCGCAAACTAACCATACTCTTCAAGCCTGCCATATGACTTGCAGCAGCAGAGCCATCACCAATGAGCTCTGCTGTTAATCCTAATAGGATGACCACCATAACCGTGGGGTCAGAAATTGATTTTGGGTTGTTCGGTGCATTAAGCCTCTCTTGAAGGAGACGAAGAGTCTGCAGGAAATGGTATTGGGTTAGAGAACTTTGAGATCTCTCTAGTTGGTCATCGAGATAGGCTTCGGTGGAGAATAGCGCGGAGTGCAGGTAGACCCTGTCAGTCAAGAGGCTTGCGCTCCAGGAGCTCTGCATGTGATCGACTTCAACACATAGTTCTGGCGGGTACAATGCTCCTTTCATAGAAGTTAAAACTATGCATCGTTAACAAGGGTCCTGGAAGTGAAAAAATAATGCAGCTCGGGGATGGCATACACCGAATTATATTTTCCTGCATATATGGCATCAAAACCTCGGGAAACCTAATCAGCGAAAGGTCTGAGCCAACGCGATCTGGAATGGAACTATATTCAGTGTCCATCCTCGTGAGCTTGCCGTTTTTTTGGAGGATCCAAGACTTGAAGTTAGGATTTTCCTTACACCGCATTCTACCGCGTGAGACATGGCTCTTGATGAGATTCTTGTTCGTCCGACTTGATCGATGGGGAGACGTCTCAATAATGAACTCTAGTTTCCTGGCTTTGTTCCTTCAGCCTCATGGGATTGGACAACTGCCGATATGATAGCCTACCATGGCCTGCGCCAAGCTTTTCCATTGGCATAATGGTACAGTGTGGAGAGGGCTCAGTATCAATGCAAAGATCCTAGCACTTAGAATAAAAAGGACTATTTCCAGTAGAGTGCTTGATGTCGTTACTGAAAGTGGGCATATAATTTTATCCTTAAAAGTGCAGTCGAGGTGACTGTCGGAGGTAAGTTTTAAGGACAGAAAAGGTTCGGAGTTAGCGAAGATCCTCGAGGAACTAGCGGATCTCGGGCTGACTAAGTCCGCGCTCAACGTATATTTCAGCATGCCAAGAAAGTTTGAGTTGCGCTTCTGTTCTGGACCTACCTGCCATCACACCAAGGCCCACGCAGTTTTCAGATTGTAAACCAACCACAGCCAGGAGTCTCAGCTAGCTGGGCCTATAGATACATGGGAATATTATTACCCCCTCCCCCCCCCTTTTTTCTTTGTTTTTTTTTTTTTTTTTTTGGCTCTGTTACTCTAAATTGGGAGAATAGTCAACACCAACCCCTTTGTAATGTAGGGTATTAGACTGCATCGTTAGACTACTGCTAAATAGGTTACTGCTTCCGGCTTGGCATTTGCATGCCGTGCCGCCATATCCCTCATAAATGTGACAGAGATATTGTTGTGGGTAACCCTACCAAAAAGGCCTAGTGCAAGCTCACTTGGAGTTACATTTGGCTTACCTAAGCGGGGCCTCAAAAGGGGAGCCCAATAGGCGCACGGGTACCCGTGCGTATAAAATTTCACGGGACCCGTGCGGATTATGTAAGCGTTAAAATGGCTAACACTCCAAATGCGGCTATGTAGGCATAACGAATTCTAATTCAACAATACAACTACAAATGAGATATAGCTACATAGCTGAATACAATGCCTGCTGCTCCTTAATATCCTTCTCACATGCTCTCCAGATCTCGCCTGGCCCTCGTCTGCTCGAAAAGGGTCTCACTACTATCTCATCGGCTACCTGGGCGTCAAGACGGTCGTTGTCTAACTTATCCCAGTCAAGATAGGCCATCATCTCTTCTTTAGTCCATTCCCTAGAGCCTGTTGGCGTTATACAGCGCTTAGTCATTTGCTTCCAGTCAAGGCACCAGTCGTAGTCAGCTTTGCTATATCGTAAAGGTAGACCCATTGCCTTCCGATACTGCTGGTTAGTCTTGATACTGCCGCGAGGCTGCGCCCTATACCAAGCTTCTCTTGCTGCAGTATATCTCTGATAGATAGCCCGTGGGTCATCATACCGCAGTACCGGCGCTGTTGCTGCTGGTGGTGCCTCTGCTACTGGTGGTGCCTCTGCTACTGGTGGTGCCTCTGCTACTGGTGGTGCCTCTGCTGCTGGTGGTGCCTCTGCTGCTGGTGGTGCCTCTGCTACTGCTGGTGCCTCTGCTGGTACTACTGCTGCTGATGCTGCTGATGCTGCTGGTGTTGTTGATGCTGTTGATGACGGCAAGAGCTCTTCATAACGCAGAGGGCATGCCTTTGAGGTCATTCTATGACCTAAGGTATGGCATCTACTGCATTTAGGCTGTGCCTTCGGTTGAGCCACTGCCTCAATTGCCTCAAATGCACTTGGCTCTCTCTGAGTGCTTGATTGCGGTCTAGTTGAGCCGGCAGTTATCCGATCAGATCGATAATAAGGCTCTAGCAGCAACTGATGAGTGCCACTGCGGTTCAGGTGCCATTGTGTGTGGAAATGCTCTAGGCGAAGGGCTTGACCTTGTTCTTGTAGATCCTTGAGTGTATGAGCGCAAGGGAGCCCTTGAGACCGAGAAAAAGATCCGGTATAGCTAGGTAGGTCTCTTTCTAAGAGCCGCTTTCGCTGCTCTTCGACCTTCCGTAAAGCCTCATGAGATATCCAGCCACGTATAGCGCTGTATAGTGACCCAGAGAGCTCAATTGGTATCCGGATTTGCTGCTTAGCTTGGTTATATCGTAGCTCAGCTAGCTGATTCAGCAGAGCATTCTTCATAGCCCTCCAAGCCTCGAAGAGATCTAGCGTAGATGTTTTGAGATGGCTCTTTAGCAGCCCGTGGATACCCTCAACCCGTGAGGTAACCACATTGCCAAAATGGGGGTGCTGGTCAACCTAGGCCTTGACAAGCTTTTCCTTATAAAGGTCAAGCCAATTGGTCTTAATATAACCAACCTCTTCGAGATATTGCGGTATGTAGCGCCTTTCAAGCTCTTTGACGTGCTGATCGAAGGTTTCCTCATCTGAAGATCTAACAATTGAATGCCAGTGACTAAAAAACTCATTCCAATCACGTAGACCTTGCTGGTAGGCCTCTGATCCTTGTTGGTGGCGTACGAAGGCTGGCTGGCAGTAGCGGAGGACTGCCTTATTGGCATGCCAGAGGCATAGTAGCGAGATTGCAGATGGAAAGCAGCGAGATACGGCATTCATACAAGCTATACAGCGATCTGTTAGGATAACAGATGGAAGTCTTGTGCCGCAGAGCTCATACATAGACCTGAGCCGGTCCAGGGCCCAGATATAGTCCTCCTCAGTCTCGCCGCTTAGGAATGCAAAGGCGATACAAAAGGATCGCTGGCAGGCATCAACACCGATCATATCGAGGAGCGGCATCCTGTATTTGTTCGTCTTGTATGTGCAATCCAAGAAGAGTAGATCTGGGTAAGCCTGAAGGTATGCCAATGAGTCGGGATGAGCGAATAAGACTGCTGTTACCCGGCCATCTAAATCAAGCTGCATCCGGTTCCAGAACCCTTCCTTATCTAGCTGGTTAGCTAGGGCATGGATAGTGCTCTGGCCTTTGCAGAGATCCCGTTTGCTATCTGCAATACGATTGTAGATATCTTGCTGAGTTGCAATTGAATTGGAGTTCTGACGGATATAGGTCCTGATATCCTTAGGAGGTACCCCAGCATTTGCAAGGCGGCTGATTGTTGATTTATCTATATCTGATAGCATCCGGTGTACTGGATGAGCAGATTGGTGCCAGCTCGGCTCATGGTTATGTGTAGCAAATCGTCTATCGGGACGATGGCGTAAGGTCCAGGTAGTTGTATCAAGGGACTGCTTTGCCAGCACAGAGAATTGGCAGCTAGTGGATCGTGTAGTTGTCTTTCGTTGCCGATGTTGTGAGGGATTATCAAGGCGGCGGCTACGATCACAAGTGAACGTAACTGTTAGCCTTCCAGTCTTTTCCTTAGTTGATCTTCCAGTAACAAAGGCATAGCCACGCGGAGCTGCCTATGCATTAATCGCCTTAAATAAGGCATCTCGAGACTTATAGTCGCGTTCAGGAGGGAGGCAATCGTCTAGAAACGAGGCGGCGCCTTTGGTTGGGTCCATTTTTGTAGAGCTAAGAAGAACTCCTCTAAGTAGGGGCAGCTATTGCTCACGATCGCGACGCGTTTCGCGATAGCCGATGTAGGCTTACATAATCCGCACGGGTCCCGTGAAATTTTATACGCACGGGTACCCGTGCGCCTATTGGGCTCCCTCAAAAGGGCCGCACATATAGACCAATTTGAGAAAACAAGGCTCTTTTAATTAGCGTTTCTATGCTCCTATCAATGAAATCATGCACCCCATGACAGTTATGAGCCTAGGTAGGAGCATACCTAGTAACTTTCATAGCTCTAAAATTTAATTTAGAGCATATAAATATCCTTTTCTCTTTAAAATTATCTTAAAGTCTTATCTCTTAGCTATTAAAGTGAATTATTAAAAATCTTATATTAAAATATATTATTAAAGTATATAATGCATAATATATAAGTCTATAAAGATAATTAACTTTATTAAGCTTCTAAAGATTAAGACCCTTAACTTATAAGCGCAATAAATTAATTAGATATCTATATTATAAGGAAATATATATAACTTTAATATATAGGAAAAGATTAATATATATAATAAGTAAGCAGTGCAAATAAGCAAGCAGCGCACTTTTTATAACCTTTTAACTAGAAATCGCAATAAAAATATAATTAATTAACATATATCATAAGCATACAGCGCACCTAAGCATGCAGCGCACCCAAGCATGCAGCGCACTTTTTCTAACCTTCCAATTAAGAACCTCAATAAAAACATAATTAACTATTTAATTAATTAAAATTAATTGCTATCCTCTTCTTTAGAGATCTCAATTACTATCTCATAGGTTCTTGCATTATGACCAAGCTAGCGGCAGAGCCCGCAGCGCCTTTCCCTCAATTGTGGCCCCCTTCCTTGACCTCTATTTCTCGATAATCTAGCTTCTCCCTCAGCAGCAGGGACCATTTGATTAATTGCATCTCTTCCTTCCTATATAGTTATCTTCCCTTTATCTTGCAGCCGGGTCCGCTTTGCCCTACGCCTCCTGCTAAGGGTCGCATTTGCTTGCTAAAGGATCTAATTCTTAGACTTCAATAGGGCTACTTAATGCATTATTACTTATGTTCCCTTAGCAAGAGAGCTTAGGGCCCCTAAAATAGAGGCTGGGGAGCTGCTTTGATGTCTATTGATCTGCCTTCTAAGGTATTCTACTTGAGAGCTAGCCTCTGTTATTGTCTTTAGTGTTGAAGAGACCTAAGGGTTAAGGAGGCTAGGCTCCTTAGTAGCAGGCATTGGAGTTTATAATTAAATATTAAGCTTATAAATAATTAAATCTAAGTTAAGAGGAATAAGCCTAGCCCCTTTAAAACCCCTCTTAATATTTTTCTTTATAAGGGAGGCTTAGAAGGCAGCATAAAATGCTAGGAAGAA
>JAMAKE010000254.1:0-20194 GCA_023628695.1 Nectriaceae sp. PG4201
TTTTCTCCTAGCTTTAGCATAGTTTTTCCTTTATCTATATAGTTTAAAAGCTCTATCTATCTTTAGAGATCTATAGTGTATTAATAATAATAATAATAAGGGATTTATATGCCACTTGCTGTCTGCGCCACTCGCTTATTATATATATTATAGATCTTAAATTGCCCTATAATTTATTAATAACTTAATTACTAGTCTGCCTATAGTTCTTATTATGAGCCAAGGAATGAGGAACAGGTGACTATATATATAACTTAAGAAGGACAAAAGTATAAGAGAGAATGCTTCAAGACTACTTCAACCATATCTCCCTAGAAATAAATATAATGACTACTTAGCTACCTGACTGCGACCCCGTAGTAAAGCTTTTGCTTGAGCAATCTTAACTCTCTTGCTTCTTTAATTATGCTCTCGGTCCTGACAGTTCTAGTCAAGCAAAATTAGCAAAATTAACAGTCTCTTAAAAGACTAAAATTAATTAAGAATTTACTATGCTACTGCCCAGATCTTCTCAACATCGCCCTTTATATCATTGAAAATTGCGAGCCCACTTTTCTGCGCACATGCTCCAAACCATTCCACAAATTCTTCACGAAGATCGGGATCTTGAGCTTCCTGAGCCGCGATATACGCGGGCCAAATCAGCCGCGTAGTGCCGTAGCCACCACCTCCACTCGATGCCTCGCTCTTCTGTAGACATTCCATTACGGCTTTCACATGCGATTGCAATGTTGACGAGTCGACGTTATATACCTTTCGGTAGAAGTAAATCGTTAAAGCCTGCTGCATAGCTGATGACAGGGTCTTCAAGAGACCCTGACTGTGCTGCTGTTGTTCCGGATCCGTGAGCCAAACAGTAGTTACCAAGCCTTCGGGTTTCTCTTTCAATCGTAAAATGAAATTCTCGACCTCTTTAGCACCTGTCAAGTACTCTTTCAGTCCAGGTGCAGTGGATCCTGCGAAAGCCTCGTCTTTCCATCGTCCAAGACGAATCACAGCCGAAAGGAGGAAAATGTAGATTTCTGGGATACCGAAGATTTCAGGGTATTGTGTCGCGGCCCAGACTCCGGGGTACTTGACATGCAAGTCGTTTTCCCCTTCCTCCTTTCCTTTGATCCTCATCATTTGCTGGTCAAGATTCTGGAGATCCAGAGGTCTAAAGGAAAGATCATCGTAACTGAAAGATTCTGCGCCGCTAGACTCGATAGCCTGGCGCACGTGAAGTCGATGTTGAGAATTGATACTACCTGGAAATGTGCTCTCATGCAGTAACCTTTCAAATACGTAGCAATGGTGAAGGAGTCGGACTTTGCGAGACTTCCTTCGACTCATCCCCAAGCCTTTTAACCTGATGAACTTTTCGGTCTCCAGGAAATAGCACTCGGCTTGGTCACGGTTACGGGTCACAGTTGATATTTGAATCATTGTGAGCAGGGCCATCAATATGACTTTGTACTTGGCAGCTTTGGGTTCATCGTAAGCAGTTGGTAGCATAAGTCGAGCATGATTCCGGGCTCGTTGTTTATACTCTCGTCCGCGGTCAAGCCACTGCTTTGAACCGGTGATGTAGCTGACGCTACAAGCGCTACTTGAAAGGATCCCAAAGAAAGTGCAGAGATCAGCGTGTGTTAGTTGCTCGCCCATTGTAATGGCAGCCAAACACTGCTTGGCGTGAGGTATGAACAGGATATGCCACGGTGTCTTGCTGTGACGGTATGGCGTCAAGCCTTGGAGCACCGTTGTTGAGTAGTGCTTCAATAGGAAAACCGCATCGTGCGGTGTTATGACGTTTATCGTTGGGGGAATCGAGGTGTCGGCTGAGTCATGGCTTGGGACAATACTCGTCGGAGGTGTAGCGACCTTGGGAGTAGCAGCACGTTCGTTGAGCACAGGCGCTTCGAGAGAATTGTGGTCGAGGTCGAAGAGCAGCGTATCGGCGTAAGACCCGGGAAGCAGATCGATTTGTGTTGACGTATTCCAAGATTCTTGATAACATCCAGGCTCCAAAGTGGTCCATTGTGCATCGAATGACAACCAATCGCCCATGATATTATCAATCCTAGTCGAGGGTCCAATTTCCGATGGTCGCGCGATCTCTTCAGCCAGTTCCAATTCTTCCAATTCTTCCACGGAGTCTTCGCTACTCGCAAAAGCCATCGGCTCTGTTAGGGGCCGCTCAAAGCTGTCACAGTCGGGACTAATGACTGATTCTGGACTCGGCAGTCCAACCCTGAAAGCTCCAAAGGGACCTGAGAATCGGTGTATGTGCTGCGACTCGGGGACATCCTCGCAATGTTCATCGATCTTGGCGATATGCCACATGGCTCGGTCCGGCCCAACGCTTGAAGCGATCTGACAGCTCATACGCTCACGCTGTTCCTCTGTAAATAAGGGCCTCCGGAACTGAGTCAAGGTCCCCTTGTTCCTTTGCTCCTCAAAGTCGAATACAATGCTCTTCGAGTAGCCTCCACAGAGAAGACCAGAGGCCTGGCACATATGACATCTCGGACGTTTCTCGTCGCATTTCATGCGACGCTGTCTGCACTGTTCGGAATGTCAACACGAGAGTTCCAGAGGACGTAAAGTTGAGCCATGAGCCATGCATACCGTAGTGCATCCCCTGAAAGAGCGTGTCCGTCGATTCTGAGCCACTGGATTTTCCTCGGGTAGATGCTGCGTCCTTCGCGCGTTCATTGTTTAAGACCGCTGTAATAGCGTATAGACTATGCTAGTCGCGTATCAATTGCTAAGGATGGCGATCTCGGCGTTCTCTTGTGGCCTAAGCACCGGCGACAGAGCAACGAGAGATAGGAAGAGGACGCCGTTTCCGCGTCACGGTATGACACTGTGAGATAACGTCCCAGTCAGCCCAGCACGTGGCCCAGACTAAAAATCTATCACGAAGCAAATGCGATTATCTTGGTGAATGATAATCTAAGCTACAACATACGACGTGATGATATCACTATTCAGGTTTTTCAACCTTTATCAGATAACGAGACGAATGCGGGGAAGAAACTCCACTAATGATACTCCACTGTTTACCACTTTAGGCACTAGACGTGCACGGGCCCCGGGATGACTTTCCTATTCTCATCTTGCGTTAATTTCCTCACCCTGTATCATGAAACAAAAGACCGGGTACATGGTAGATCCAGCTTCATACAGTAAAGGATAGCTCTTGCATTCATGTCCAAATTTTTTCGCTTATATATAAACCATTACGTAATGCAGATCAAAACGCACAAGCCATTGAGGTCGCTGATCAAATACTTTGCATCAGTCATCCATGATGGAGGACGCGTATTTGGAAGCGAATGTCCGCTATGATAAAAACTGGAAGCCACTGAAACCAGACTTCCTAGCTTCATCGAGTCGTTTTTTGTAATCCACCGCACTGCCCGTATACCGCACCACGCTCTTCACTTCTCTCCCTTTGACATTGGTGTTCACTCCCGTCATCCAGCTGTCCACTTCATTAATCAACACCTGCGCCTCATTCAGCTTGTATATGTGATCTGTCCAATCATCCACGGCTGCTTGTTTCGGCTCCGCGTAATTGTAGTTGTTCTCCTTACAGAAGCTCAGCAAATCCGCCACCATCAGCGCCGACCTTTCGATACTCCGTGGAATATTGCCGAACGGTGAGTGCGGCCCAAGAACAGTGAACATGTTGGGCATGTACGGAATGCCTATGCCCATGTAAGTCTGTGGTCTGTGGTCGGGCCAGACGGCCTTCTCTCCTTCAGCAGTGTCGCTACGGGCGATTAATGTGCGACCGTCGCGGCCTTGCCAGTCAATGTCAGAGAAAGCACCGGTGATGGCGTTGAACCCTGTGGCGCAGATGAGGATGTCCAGTTCGTGAAGCTTTCCGTCTGATGTTTCGATGCCCTGTGGCCTGACCTGAGTGATTGGTGTTTTTCGTAAATCAACAAGGTGGACATTCGACTTGTTATAAGCCTCAAAATAGCCACTCTCCAAAGGTACTCGCTTGGTACCAAAGCCATGATCTTTCGGAATGAGACTTTCTGCTATAGTAGGGTCATCCACTCTAGCCCGAATCTTGTTGGCGATGAACTCAGAGTATAGCGCATTGGCCTCCCGGTTGGTATAGGTGTCAGAGAAGACTCCTAGCCACTTTGCAAAGCCAGGCTGCGCATACACTTTCTCCCATAGAGCCATCCGCTCTTCCTGGGTGACTTCTGCACTCTTTCTTGGATCGGCTTGGTGTAAGAAGCCGGAAGGTGTCTCTGCACACTGCTGGAATGTGGCATCGTAGTTTGCCCTCAGGTTCTGCATCTGCTCAACGGAGACCTTTTCGTTGCGAAGGGGTGCTGACCAGCTAGCGCTTCGCTGGAAGACCGCCAGTGACTCAACACCATCGAGCTTTGATACCTCGGTTATGGTCTGGATCCCAGTCGCGCCAGTGCCAATTACACCAATCCGCCTACCCTTGAAATCACGAGCAGGCACAATATCTCTTGGCCATCGTGATGTGTGGAATAACTGCCCCTTAAAGTCCTTGATTCCAGATATTGCAGGAAGAGTCGGATTGGAGAGCACGCCCAAGCAGCTCACAAAAAAGGTGGTTGTGTAGCATTGGCCGTTTCCATCCGTGAAAGTCCACGTTCGGTTATTGTCGCTCCATCGCGCGTTCTTAACGACGGTGTTGAACTGAATGTACTTGTACAGGTTGTGTTTAGATGCAAAGCACTGGATGTACTTGTGGGTTTCTGGTTGCGGGGAAAAGGTTTCCTTCCAATGCCATTTGTCTAGGAGATCCTGATCGAAGGAGAAGCCATAAGAAACAGACTCGGAGTCGAAGCGGCAGCCTGGGTAGCAGTTCCAGTACCAAGTGCCTCCAACATCCGGGGCAGCATCCAATACCTTCACTCGCCAGTCGGGATGGCGTTGACGGAGGTGGTATAAGGAGCAAAGACCAGATAAGCCGGCTCCTATGATGAGAACATCAAAGTTCTGAGGATTTTGTGGTAAGGATCCCATGATGGAGCTTGATGGTAAGAGACGACGACGTATTGTTGCCAAATAGAAGGTAATTGTCAGGGGTACGTCCCAGTACCAGTGTTGATTTGATTGGAAAGTCTTAAATATACTAAAAACTCTCCAAGGGGATGGATGAAGGCCAATCTTTCCGATGTAGGTCCGAAATGACGAGTACTCAGTATTAGCTCGATTCTGGGAAAAGCGAGGTGCCGTTGGGTTGAATGTCTAATCAGCTGTAACTAAGTTAGGAAACCTAGCCCAGATGCAAGGCAATTGATACGAGATATAGTTTAAGGTGGGGAACGAAATCGATTATCAACGAGATTATCTTTGCCTATATTGAAGAGGTCCGAATCTTGGTATCGCTTTCCTCTTCTGATGATAGGAGGCCCCGAGGATAGAAAGAAGGAGCTTTGCCGCCTGGAGTGCGTGATGCCCCATGACATGCCCATGCACCCCACACACATCATGCCTGCTAGCGTGTGGTATGGCTTGCCACTGTCGAGACAACGCTTGCCTTTCTGGGTATCTCACGAACCAAGACATTGACTGAGACTGCGATAGCTCACTTCAATGAGAATGATAAGAAAATAGGTTTCATTTGACTTTCGGGCAGCAATATGAGGGCGCTCTCATGGTTCTTTAGTGCCCGCCAGACTGGCAAGTCTCAGTTTTGAGGCAGTTTTCTAGTGACACCTGATATGAAATTGCAAAATGACCGGAACGTCTCATCGCGGCAGTTTCAGTGCTGAGATTCAACATGTCTTTTGAAGGGAAAGTTGTAAGTGGGTTTCTCATGGGGTCTCGAACCTTGAATTTACCATGTGATGATAACATTGAGAACAGTTTGCTATCACCGGCGCTGCCTCTGGGATGGGCCTAGCCACCGCGAAGCTACTAGCGAACAATGGCGCCTTCATCTCTCTCGCTGATATTAACGTCGAGGCTCTCAAAAACGCAGTCAATTCCATAAAAAGCAGCGAGATGCACTTGATAACAACTGTGGATGTACGGGATAGCTCCGCCGTGGAAGCCTGGATAAACCAGACCATCACCAAGTATGGGAAGCTTGATGGCGCTGTGAACATGGCCGGCATCATCACCCACGCAGTACCACTGGTGGAAGTGAGCGAAGATTCTTGGGATCGCACGTTCGACGTCAATGTAAAAGGCGTCTTCAACTGCCTGAAGTCTCAACTGAAGGCGATGAGCCAGGGCGGGAGTATCGTATGTAACATTTGCCAACAACAACTGGACGAGACATCCAGAATGAGATGAGCTGACATGGTTGCAGGTATCTGCAGCCAGCGTCTTTGGACAATTTGGCGCCCCTGGGAACTCCGCGTATTGTGCCAGCAAAGCTGCGGTCATTGGCCTTACACGAACGGCCGCAAAGGAGAACGAATTCATTCGCGTCAACTGTGTATCACCAGGTAGGCTTAGGTGATTCAGTGACTTGTATATACATCGAAACTAACACGCGCATCTCAGGATCTATCGACACCCCACTGTCCAGTGGTGAGGATCAGGGCGATGTAAAGCAAAGGCTCGCCCATACTGCGCAAAAGCGTAGAGCCCAGCCTGTTGAGGTTGCAAAAGTGATTGCCTTCCTTTTGAGCGAAGATGCGTCTTTTGTGACCGGGGCCGTGTATAATGTCGACGGTGGTTGGGTATGTTGAGCTCGGTGCTAATACCGCCATATCAAGCCTCCGAGATAGCGAACAATTTGCAATCAGAGTGAATACAAACAGAACATGTCAGAAGTCTTGTCATGCTTTTCAATTGCACATAATGGGAAGTACGTACCTGGTATCGTGACCCGAATCGAGCTACCGCCTTTGCGAGTCGGTGTGGTCCGCTATAGTGGAGAGAATCGAGAGATACTTTCGGCAAAGTCGGATCCACCGTATCCACCCCAAAATCTGGCATAACTTTCCTCTTTCGTTCTGCTATCACCGTTTATCATTTCCCACTGAAATCCTGATAGTGTTCCGAAATCCTGGCAGCGTCTCGATCCGTATGCACTAGCAAACCCGGGGTGCATCCTCCACGAGGCTTCTCGATCGTAGAGATCCTTGCCACCTCTCTGCTAGCCTCTTGGTATGAGTAACACTTGTTGAGGATATAATTTTGCCATTGTCTCCCCAGGCCACGCATCAATCTCTTCACCGCTGCTGACCTATTCAATTTGGCTTCGCAAAACATTACATTGGTACTTATCATATCCACACGATGTCTAAGGATCATACCTTTACCGACATGAAGGCTCCTGAAGCACTCAATTCTCGGGCCTCAGACAGCGGAGAGGCTGGCATCCCTGTCAATCAGGAGGTTTGCCACGATGCTGTGTTTGGCGAGGTCACAGAGGAGGGACCGAATTATCGTAACGTGAGCTCATCTTGAGATCATTGCCGCACAGAGATAGCGGGCGCTGACGTTTCCATAGCTGGGTTGGATCGCAACGATTGTCGTGATGCTCAAGCTTCAGATAGGGTTGGGTGTTCTGTCTCTTCCAGAGATCTTTGACACGCTAGGGATGATTCCTGGCGTTATTCTGCTCATTGTGGTTTCAGCTATTGCTACCTGGACCAGCTACATGGTCGGCGTCTTCAAATTGAATCATCCTGAAGTATACAGCATTGACGATGCTGGAGGCATCTTGTTTGGACGGATCGGACGCGAATTTTACGCAATCGCCATCTTGTTGTGTAGGTGACGCGCAATTACCCGCAGAAAGTAGCTCGCTAATGATCAGGAAAGGGATGATTTTCGTCGCGGGATCGGGCATGCTCGGAGTTTCCATTGCTTTCAACGCCGTCTCGCTTCACGGAACATGCACAGCCGTTTTCGTTATCGTCTCTGCCCTCATAGCCTTTGGCTTTGCAAGCATTCGTACACTTGGTAGGATCAGCTGGCTTGCGTGGGTAGGCATGGCTTCCGTTTCAATTTCTAGTAGGACCTCCTTCTTCGAACTCCGTTGCTTTGCCCTTCTAACAGTGGATGATAGTCTTTTTAGTTACAATTGCCGTCGGCGTCCAAGATCGTCCAGCAGCCGCGCCGCAAGAAGGACCTTGGTCTTCCGATTTCAAGCTCTTCGGCAGTCCAACTTTCGCGCAAGGAGTTGCTGCATACGGAAGCCTCCTCTTTGCTTGCTCCGCCACACCAACTTACTATGCCCTGGTGGCCGAGATGCGTGACACTAAGAAGTTTACACGCTCTCTGGTCGCTGCTCAGATTGGCTCCACGAGTATCTATCTGACGATCGCGGTAATTGTGTATTATTTCTGTGGCACATTCGTGGCCTCGCCCGCTCTAGGCTCTGCAGGTCCTCTTATCAAGAGGATTGCTTACGGCCTTGCGTTGCCAGGACTTATTGTCACCACTACATTGTATATTCACGTAAGTTGCTTCCGGAAAACTCACACCGGCTCCTGTTAACATGAAAAAAGCTGCCTGCGAAGTATCTTCTCGTGCGCATCCTCAGAGGATCAAAGCATCTTACCAATAACTCCATCGTTCACTGGGGAACATGGTTGGGTTGCACCTTCGGCGTCGCCATGTCATCATACCTCATTGCTAGTGGCATTCCCATCTTCAACGGACTCGTGTCACTGATCGGTGCACTTTTCAATGCCCTTCTCGCTATGCAGCCTGCGGGTGCGCAGTGGCTATACGATAATTGGAAGCAGGAACCACACAACCGTAATGTGAAGTGGATGCTATTAGCTGCTTGGAGTATTTTTTTGATTGTGGCAGGAACATTTATCACGATTGCGGGAACGTATGGTGCAGTTCTTGGAATTGTTGATTCTCTCAAGGATGGGTCACAACCGGCACCGTGGACTTGCACCGATAACTCTGGATAAACTACATATCGCTCTAGTCAACTAATTCTACATTTGACAAAATTCTAACATACTTGAATAGTCTCTGAATATTAATATCCGTTAGTGAGGGGTTGTAATATTAGTAGTTTCGTCTAATCTGGGCCAGAAATGTCCTGGTTCGCAACAATCAAATTAAAGAGACGAAGTCTGAGTTAGTAACGAGATCGAACTCAAACTTCTTGAGACAGACGAAATACGCGATGAATCCGAAGTAGAGATTGAGATCTAGCTAATGTTAAGTAGAAGACCCTCTTTAGGACATTCGATGCTTTAATCTAGTAGAAATCTCAGGGTAGAAGCCGGTTGCTCAATACCAAAAGCGAGTTCTGGAACTTGCGAACAAGGTATTATTGAGTTTAGATGAACAGTTACCTCGTCATGTGCCCAATTTCTAAAGTGGAGATGGGCGTTGAAGCTGGCCACCTTATCTCGAAAGTGAGGCGCAATTTGCGGGGATCCTGTCCTCCGTGTTATCTGCGACCCTCCAAGAGTGGAGCAATTAGCACGTTCAACGAAAAGGGTAAGTCGAACCAGACAGAGAGCAGTCCACCACAGGGGAGATCAGGTGACGGACAATTGAGCTACCCTTCCATCAAATGTGGACGTATTTATGTAATGACAGCTGATGTTGAATCCCATGGTATTTCTGAAATTTCGAGCATTGTCGTGGACATTCAACCTTATTTGCCGAACCTTTTCGAGACATATCTACATTAACCTATCTAACCTTCGACATGGACGTCCCTGGATATGCTTTGGTTACAGGGGCAGCATCCGGCATTGGCAAAGCCGTTGCTACTGCCTTTGCTCGCGATGGTGCTGCTGGTGTAGCTCTACTTGACCGCGATGAAGTAAGCTTGGCAGAGGCCAAACAAGAGATTGAGAAAACCATCATCAACATACAAAATGGCGCCGGTCCCAAACAATGCATTCTAAGAACATACGCCGTCGATGTCACCAACGAAGAACAAATCTTCGCCGCAGTTAATGATGCCGCTCAAGCATTCGGCTCCCTCGACTATGTTGTCAACGCAGCAGGAGTAGCTATGAAGCACCAAGGTGGCGCCGCTTTCGCCGAGACATCAGATTGGCGTCGCATTTTGGATATCAATCTCACAGGCACTTTTTTCGTTGTCAAAGCCGCTGCTCAAATCATGCTCAAGCAAGAGCCCATTCGCTCGAGCATTGATGGCAGACCTCTACAGCGAGGCTCTATTGTGAACTTTGGGTCTATCCAGGCTGTAGTAGGCATTGATCTTTCGACAGCTTACACAACGAGTAAGCATGCCGTTCTAGGGTTAACTCGAACGGCATCAGAGGACTATGCCAAGGATGGACTGCGAATCAATGCTATCTGCCCTGGCTATACGGAAACACCAATGACAACGAGGAATCCGCAGGTGCTAGAGGCCATGGTGAAGAGAGTTTCGACAGCAGTTCCAATGCAGCGGATGGGAAAGGCAAGTGAAATTGCGGATGGTGTGATATATTTAGCTGGTGGAAGAAGCTCTTTTGTGACAGGCACCGCGCTCATGGTCGATGGCGGATATACCAGCCGATAAGGGCACATAATACGAGACATGAATTCATCTATGATGATTTTTCTGCTGCTCATCAGGTCAGAAATTTGATGTGTCTTTTGACGACATCGTTACTCGGACAGATGGATCACATATCAGAATAAATCCTAAGGTTTGACCCTTTGTGAATTGTGGATGCACCGGTTATGACGAGATGGTAAGATTGACTATATGACCACTACGCTAACTCCGACACCGGTAATGCAGACAAGGATGTCTTGTATCCATAAAAGGCAAATGTTGGGGCGACCTACTGTCTGCTGTAGGTGGTCTTGGAAGTCCTAATCGTCTACGCATCAAGAGATGCATGTCAATTGAAATTGCGCGAATCGAATCTATGGTTCAAATCTCGTGAAAGATAATTCAGTATGCATCCAAGGGTCACTTATGTCTGTTTTGGGGAAAGCCTTTGCCACTATGCAGATGGAGAGGCGCATTCACGCCCATCCAGGTTCAACTATAAGACGATTATCTTCCCCAGGAGAGAACTTGACACTGGCGCAATATTCCAACACATATTCCATTCGCAGTCATTATAGAATTGATCAATTCCGTAAATTCTCAGGAAAATGGTTGCGCACACAGACTCCCTCGCCCTCGCTAATAAAGTGGCCGTTATCACTGGTTCTGGCAAGGAGAATGGCATCGGAGCCGCCATCGCACTAACACTAGCCCGTGCAGGAGCCCGCGTTGTCATCAACCACGTCTCTGATGCTTCTGTAAGCCGTGCACAGAACGTTCTTGCAAAGATTCTGTCGGAGGTTGGAATGGGCAACGTCCTCCTCGTGCGAGCGGATATTACCACTGCCCAAGGCACAACTAAGATTGTTGATGAGACCCTTAAGGGATTCGGCGTAGACCACATTGACATTCTTGGTGAGTTAATCATCTTAAATGAAACATCATGACGATCAGAAAAGAGCTGACGATAAGGGTGACTTGCTGCAGTGAACTATGCCTACAAGATGGGTTATGGCACATCCATTTTGTCGACTCCTCCTGACGCAATTCGGGCGGTATTCGATGTTGATGTCTTCGGAGCAATCATGATGATGCAAGCCGTTGTACCACATATGCCGAGGGGAGGCGCCCATGCTTTGCCATGAGTCTGGAAGAGGAGCGATTGCGGTATTATCGGGCGATCCAGTTCAATATTCCCGGACCGTTCTCTCTGCAGAAGGGTCGCTACTCGACGAATAAAGATGAGATACTTTAGCATGACCATCCCTAATCGAATATGCAGGAAGCGAGCAATGTAGAATTCCCTGTCTGTTGAGTTCTTGGCCTTTGGTGCGGCAGGACATAGATGACGAAGTTCTTCCATATGAAGATACCGCGGCTTGCCGAAGCGCTGTTTTCACTCTGAAGACTCAGGAGATCTCTCAGTCGGTGTTATTGGCCACATGCAGTAAAGAGGCTGCCCAGAAGGAGCTCCTCGAGTGTTTTTATGTCCTGGATATAGGATGTGAGCGCCTTCCAGCTCCACTGGCCTTGCCTGCATAGCCCCCGAGTACATGCTCGAATGAAGAGCTCTTGGTATGCATTCGCGAGGCCATTGTCGGGATTCTTGATGAATGAATAGCCTGGTTCTCGATTTGTCATATTGTCCTTGATCTGGGCTAGATCCAGGTCGGGCTCCAATCCACACATCAGCCTCTCGCAAAGTCCCTCTGCCTGGGTGATGAGGTATTCTGAAAGTGCACGGAACTCTTGCATAGTGAGCTTGAAATCATCTCCGTAAGAAACAGTGTTGCCATCATCACTCCAGTGGAGTAGGAATGGAGGCGGCTCGGTTTGGGCGTGATAACAGCCAAAGTTGCGGAGGTTATACAGCTCCGCGAGCGGCGATTGTGAGCCCTCGATCATATACCTTTCCCGAACTTGATTGAGCCGTTGAAGCTGCCCAGCGTATAGGTGCCGTGTGGTCTCTGCGACTTGGTGCGGATAACGGGGTAGAGCGTGCTATAGAAAGAGAAGTCGCTGATGATAGATAAGTCTAGACAGGTATGAACAGTACTGTCGAGCCAGAAGAAACCCCTGGCAATCAGGCGAGAATCCAAGGATACCGCTAAAATACACTAGTAGTGTAGACCCAGGCTGGCCATCTAAGAAGGTTTCTATGCTTATCAAGAGGCTAAGGTGGAAGAGAAGCTCAATAAGTTCCCCTACGACGGCGTCAACTGTAGTAGGCTCGGAACCGGGTTCACTCTCCCCCTCCTTATCATCCCCATCATCTTCATCCTCATCGTCTTCCCACTCCTTTTCCTCATCATCCTCACTGAGGCCGGGGTCGCTGTCTGGTTGCTCCTCTTCTACGCGGTCAGCTGAAGACATACCTGCGCCCTGGCTCGGAGCCGGCCTGCGGAGCTCATATCCGTACCCGTCCCCGCTCGGAGGTAGCCCACTATATCGCTGCATCTCTCCTTGCTTATGCTGGCTTGGATATGGCAGCTTTCGCTGTGCTATATCGAGAAGAGCCCATGATTCATGGTCCCATATCGCGTCCAATTGCTGCATAATGACAGGGTCAAGCCGAAGATTGAGCTCCTTGTCCCGGATCGCCGCCGGTATGCGGTATCCTCGGAAAATGAAGGTCAGGAGCCGTTTCCACAAGCCCCGGTATCTCTGTCGACTGCTATTCTGAGCGGTGAGCTTGAACGGCTTTGGGTGGCAAGACTGGAGCTGTGGGCTCCGTAGCCAACAGAGCAGACTTCGGCTTGTGTGCCATGCTGTCTCCTCACACCTATCGAAGATGATATCAACGGCGCTCGCGATACATGAGATCTTCTGTTCATCTTGCCAGCAAACGGAAATATCCGGATCTCCCTGGCTTAGCCCTTGACCGAGGTTATAGTCCGCCGCAGAGGCTGGGCAAACACCGTTTCTAGGCAGCTGCGTCATCGCCCGCAAGATATCCCGTCGAACATTCCGGTAGACGATATGCCATTGAGTACGCTCCAGCCATGGGCTTATGGCCACAAAGGAACTATCACCAAAGACCTTGCTCTGCACTCGCGGCTGGTTCTGTGCATCCAGGTACCTCTGCTCTCGCTCCAGCACCTGCGTCAGATGTGTGCGGATCTCCGGCGTTAACGCAATAGACTTCGTTGGTGTGGAGGCGGCTAGAGAGGAAGGCATCGATGCAGACGGATGCTTCAGCGGCTTGGATGCGCTCATTTTACGGCCGATCTCGAACCACCCACTCGCTGCTCTTGAGGGGAAGAAGCGTTGGCACTGGACCCCTGGGCGCCATGGTAGTAGTTCTGATTCTGGTTGCGGTGGACTCTGGTTTGGTCTCCCTCGGCCATTCGGGTTATGCCAGCCGTGGCTTGCACGACAGTGTGCTTGAATCTTCTGACGCTGGCGAGCAATGTAAGGACACTGCCGGCACTTAAGCCCGTCCGCTTTTGGAGACCTGAGGTAGGGGATGGGGTCGGCTGTCGGGGGTGGAAAGCGGAACCCGGGAAGGCCTTGTTGATCTCGAATGATGCTGGTATTTTCCTAATCTCCTCGGCTATCTTGTGCCGTTCTTGAGGCAGTAGATCGCGGTGTCTGACCTGCAGATGCGTAGCGACTTCATCCGACACACACGCGAAGCCGCATATCTTACACACGACAATCCGATACTATAAGAGATAATTAAATGGCTCCATTCTCGGCGGAAAAGGAGTGATACTATTATTAAAGATAGCTATCTACTAGAGAGCTCTATACGCATCGGCTTTTAGTTCGCGAGATACGCGACTCGTTGGTGATATTAATCCATGTCGCGTTTCTTACGTAACCCTTTAACTCGCATTTTCTTCTACCTCAATTCTTTCTTCTTCTTTTCACCTTCCTCTTTCTTTATATACTATTCTCTTTTCTAACTTAAATAGGAGTATAGTAAGAATAGGCAGCCTTTAGGAACTATAGGTTATCTTTTATAAGTGGTTAAGCGTTATTAACTGTAGTTCCTTAGAGCTGCCTGCCTCTTTATAGCCGATAGGGTAGTGGCTGATAGAGTAGTGGCTGGCAAAAGCGTGGCTGAGTAATTAATTTTAATTGGCTGAGATTAAATGAACACTACTAGGGTGCTAGAAAATGAACTCTACCCCTGGGAAAGTGGGGCGGGAAAATGAACTCTAGTAGAGTTGTGAGGTTACAGCATCTGTAGGCTTGCGGCGCGCCGAGCCTCATTCAATTTTGTCCATCGAGGGAACAGCTTCAATGGGCTGCGACACCGGAAGTGCTAGAGACGGAGCCGTCTTGGACGGAAACTATCGTACACTAGCTATTTATAGAGCTTACGGGAGACCAAGCCATGACAATATTAGAATTCAAGGTAACGTCTCACAGGTTAAAGAACTTGTCAGATTACGCCAGCGAAATAAACGTCTCTAATCTTTTTTATTCCTTTCTTCTAGGTTTCTTCGTTAACTATCCCTGGCCAACTACCCTGCTCCTCGCCGTACACAATATTACCTAGTCTATCCCTCAAGAGAGATAAATGTGGGATTTCAGCAGCGTCAATCATAATACTCCTGCCGCCATAGTGAATCTCTGTCACCGCCTGAACCCAATATGCCGTCCCAACAATGAAGATAGCGGCAAGTCTCCCCTCCTCGGCAGCCTTTTGGATCTCAGACATAAGAACCTTTCGCTCCACAACCTCACACTCTTCAACACCATCTTGTCTCTTCTCACTAAACATCTCGCGGGACAACTCAATGATACTCCTCCGAGTTCCTCCAGCCAAAATTAGCTTTTGTTCATCTAATGGCGGGGTCACCATCTGCAATCTTCTTGTAGCCAACCTCCATATGACAAAGATATTCGCTGCTCCCGCTTCCGTAATCTGGCGATCTGGACCGAAAAGCCAAAGAACCTGATCGTATCCCTTCCTTTTGGCTTCAGCATGCTCGTATAATGCGGCTCCGTAATTTCCGCCGATTTTAGCCGTCCCCGTTCCCCCAGGCCAGGCTCTCACAGCGATCCCGGTACTAGCCCAGAGTCGTAAACCGAGCTTACTACTCTCAATAGCAGTGGACACAGAAGGCTTCGGTGTAGGCCAATGCATGATAAAGATATATAAGAGAGCTTCCTCGGGTACCTTAAAGCCAAGCCCACTATCTGATGCAATCAAGGTTGGGCGGATGTAGAGGGCGGATCCAGCTTGATCTTTCGGCAGCCACTTCGGTGCCTCAAGCGCACAGATCCTATGGATGAGTTGAAGCAGCTCTTGCGGGTCGAATTCGGGCAGACAAATTCGTTGTGCGGATGCAAGCATTCGCTTACAGTTGTAAATTGGCCGGAAAAGACGAACGCGTCCATCGAAGCCGCGAAAGAGTTTCATCCCCTCAAAGCATTCAGTGGCGTACTGGAGAACACTCGCCGTTGGCATTATTGAAAGAGATCCATATGGGGCCACTTTCGGATCAGACCAACCGTTAGTAGAATTCCATGGAACCACAACCATATGATCAGTAGTTGACTTTAGAGAAGCAATATCTGGTGAGTCGGCTTTTGGGATAGGTTTAGGGTTCTTGGTAAATTCCAATTGTAATTTGGAGGCATCCAAGGGAGCGAGTCGACAATTAATGGCCATGGTTATCGGCTGCGTTTCCAGCAACGAGAATTAATTCGGACAGGGAAAAAAGGTCATGAGACATAACCCGCGTTAACAGTGACTGAGACCAAGAGCAACCTCACAGGCACGCAGAACACCAATGTTTTAAGTATCAGTTACGAATAGGTGAACTGGAACTTCTCGCCTCACAAGTTAGCCGATATATTTGCCCGATCGGCTAGGATTGCCCTTTACGCCGACTACCCCGATGGCGCCGACCCACGATGTCATCCGCCTCATGCCGCACGCCCTACATATCAAACGGTGTACGCCTTACGCCTTACTTAGCTCATAGTATTGAGGTTGTCGTCAATCTTTACATCACAAGTTTTACTTTAGTCTAGTTCCATCGACGTTAGCCATTTTTTGGAGATGGGCAGACTTGCGGGTCCTGATATTGGCTGGTTTGGTTTGGAAGGAAGTGAGAAAATTGTTTACCATGGAGCTCGATTTGACGCTATACATATTCGTAAAACACTGTCATGGTGTTCCCAAGTCTTGGTACATTCTAAATTGACTATTTTATCATCTTAGGACGTTAAAGTCCACTATTATCCGAAAATTCAGGCCATGCCTGAAATTACGACCTTAAGGATGATAGTGAAAACGACTCTTTAAGTATGAACATCTCTTTTTAATTCTTTCCAAGCGCCGAGGGCTCTAGACAATGAAACATGTCCTGTAAAGAGTAGGGTAAACAATCCTACGATTCCTTGTAATTTCTCTGCTTCTCCAAATACTGAGACAAAGGCCCTGGTGGTGCGTCTTCTCGATCCATCACTACTTCGACCATTCTCAGCCCTGGACCATCGCTAAGCTTCTTATTACTAAGAACCTCTTTCAAGTCAGCCCATGACTTGACGGTACTCGTGAATGAATCATCGGGACCCCCGAAGAAGCGAGGTGCATATAAATATCGCCAGGGGGGAATATCGTTATACTTCTGCGTCAACCCATGAATACATCGCTCGATGGTATATCCATCATTATTGATTAAGAATACTACCACATTAAGGTTATGCCGAATAATAGTTGATAGTTCTTGGACGGTCATCTGGAAGCTCCCGTCGCCGATTAATAAGATGGTTCGTGCATTCTCGATCCCATGATAATTCGAAGACTGGATCAGTTCTCGCTGTGCGAGTGCCGCGCCTTGGGTTGCAGGAAGCATATACCCAATAGAAAGCCAAGTGACCGGCGTAAAAAGCTTTGAATGTGCTGGCAAAGGTATATTGCGGACACCATAGCCTGCGGTGCCAGTCTCGCCAAGAAGTATATCTCCAGGTCGAAGAAAGTTGCCTAGAACGCGCCAAACTCTATCTTGAGTGATACCCTCGTGTTTGGAAACATCCGAAAACGAATGAAGACTGTCTCTGGGGAGATTAGGGTAGTTGCTATAAGTTTCAATTTTAGAGACATCTAACTTCTGGAGAATCTGAGGCACGATATGCCTAGCTGGAGTATTTCGGATAATCTCGCTTCCAAACTTAATGTCTGTATCTGTGAACAAGATACTAATATTAGGGTTAGGAATGCTCGAATATAGATATGTATTGGTTGAGCTGAAGTGTGGACCAAAACACAAAATCAGATCCGCTTGGCCAACAAAATTCTGGACTGCTGGGGTATCAAAGGTCCCCTGATAAACCCCATGAACATTCGGCAACTGCTCATCCACGAGGCTCTTGGAATATCCTGTCGTCCATGTTGGCCAATTGGTTGATTGAACCAGCTTTTGAACTTCATCAACGATGCCTATCGCTCTTATCTCGCCATCGACAAGAATAATTGGCCGGTTCGCAGCATAAATTCTTTCCAAAATTGTAGCCACGGCATTATCATGAGATAAAGTTTGATGCGTCTTGGGTAAAGTAATTTTCGAATCTAGGCCTTTGCTAGGAACTAGGGCACCAACCAAGTCCACGGGAATCTCGATGTAGACAGGCCTACTATGCAAGAGACATTGCTGCAAGGTCCAGTCAATTTGGTCAGGGCTGGTGCGAGTATCCCAGAGTCGGGTTTGCGCGGTTGTAACATGTCGATAAATCTCAGCAAAGCGTCCGTACTCTCCATCATTGAAGGTGTGATGGACTAAGAGCTTGGAGTCTTGAGTTGCTCGCGATGGTATACCAACGATGTGCATAACTGCCGCTCGTTCCGCATAAGCCCCAGCGATCGCATTGATAGCAGAGAGCTCGCCCACTCCAAAGGTCGTAATGAGGGCTCCGACACCCTTGATTCGGGCATAACCGTCTGCCGCATACCCTGCATTGAGCTCATTGGCGTTGCCAACCCATTGCAATCCGGCGGGCTCAACAAAATAGAGAAGCGTGAGATTGTAGTCGCCTGGGACACCGTGGATAGCGTCTATACCAAGTTGCTTCAGGCGCCTAAAGAGGTATTCTGCGACTGTAACAGAAGATGACATTTTGATTCCTAACTCTCAGATAATTTATGCGTAATAACAGACAAATAATGATTGAAACAATTGCATACTAGCAGTTATATAGCACCGACATCTTGATGGAGATGCTGAAGGCATCCTCAATAGCACTAGGGGCTAGTTGGTAGAGAACTCTACCTCGGCTATGCCGAGGTGGGAATCTGAATGAACTTCTCCGAAAGAAGTACTCCGAAGGAACTACTCCGAGACAGGCTGTTACGGGGAAAAAGAAAAAAACCATTCCCGGTAGCATTTTGTAACACGGTAGAAACTCGCCCTGTAAATTCAACCCTTCCTGATTAGGCCCCTCCAAAGATGGTCCGGGTTGTTAGCTGTTCATAAGTAATGTGTTGGACGATTGTTCCAAGGGCACATGACCTCGACCTACCCAGAGCTAAAATGGGGTCAATCCGAGTTATAATACGTAATACCGACAAACTACTCCGGCGTTACCTACCTTTCCGTCGCACAACATATCGGAGCAAAGAGAGAGACGAACAGTAGAGATATCACCCCCATAATTATGCCGGCTCAGCGGAGACTGCCAGCTTGTGATCCTTGTCGAACTTCCAAGTTGGCCTGTGACTAGGGTTAGAAATTCATACTAATTAATATACTAATACTAATACTAAGGAGTATTAATATTTAAAATCTTATATTAATATTACTTAGTATAGTATATATTAATATTAATATTAATTTAAAAAAAAATGTTTATATTAATATTAATTAATTTAATATATAATATATAAAATAAGCAAGTAGCGCAGACAAGCAAGTAGCGCACTTTTCTTAACCTTCTAATTAAGAATCTTAATAAAAATATAATTAACTATTTAATCAATTGAAATTAATTGCTATCCTCTTCTTTAGAGGTCTCAATCACTATCTTATAAGTCCTTGAGTTATGACTAGGTTAGCAGCAGAGCCTATAGCGCCTTTCCCTCGATTATGCCCCCCTTTCTTGCCCCCCATTTTTAGGCAATTTAGCTTCTCCCTTAGCAGCAGGGACTATTTAATTAATTGCATCTCTTCCTTCTTATATAGTTATCTTCCCTTTATTCTGCAGCTAGGTCCGCTTTGCCTTATGCCTCCTGCTAAGGGTTGCATTTGCCTGCTAAAGGATCTAGTTCTTAGACTTCAATTGTAACCCCGAGGCCTGGGGGATGAGTAATCTTAGACCGAAGGTGGCCCAAGCGTTTCCCTTGGCTTTCCCCTAAAAATCGCCAGCGTCCCGTAAGATAAGACTCTCTAAGCTTTAGTCTTGTCATGAACAGAATGCCACTATTCGCCTCCGCCTGACTGACCTACCCGGTGAAACCCCTGTTATATCAATAGGGCTACTTAATGCATTATAGCTTCTATTCCCTTAGCAAGAGAGCTTAAAGCCCTTAAAATAGAGGCTAGGGAGCTGCTTTGATATCTATTGATCTGCCTTCTAAGGTATTTTAATTGAGAGCTAGCCTCAGTTGCAGTCTTTAGTATTAAAGAGACTTAAGAGTTAAGGAGGCTAAGCTCTCTTGAGGTAAGTATTAAAGTTTATAATTGAATATTAAGCTTTTAAATAATTAATTTTAAATTAAGAGGAATAAGTCTAGCCCCTTTAAAACCTCTCTTAATATTTTTCTTTATAAGGGAGGCTTAGAAGGCAATATAAAATGCTAAGAAGAAC